>JALIZH010011224.1:0-23772 GCA_030522465.1 Rhipicephalus appendiculatus
GTTGATGTGTGAAGTGAGCGCATGAATGTGTCTATCTATCCATTTTATTCTAACACTCTTTTCGCCCCTCATCTCTTCCCACAGTAAGCGCATGATTCTGTCTATGTATCTATGTTATTAGATGCGAATCATCTTATGCTCGGGGCTACGTCCGTCCGTCCCTCCCTCCAGCGTCCCGCGTCCGGCATCCGGTGTCCCGCGTCCGGCCACTTTCATGAAGTAGGGAAGCACCCACTATGTGAACCAGAACACTGTAGTACAATAAGGCCGTCAACCACCACCACTATCACCAGAGTCATGGCCGAGAGCACAGAGAGGCTGCTTAGCAATGGCTAGGCAGGTGGTGTCTGTCGCCCAGGTTGACTCCATTCCTTGATCTTGCTTGCATGTGTTTAGGGAGGGGGCTTAGTCCGTCCCTCCTCCCGCGTCCGACACCCCCACAGCGCATGCGCGTCCCCTCCCCCTATCTCTCCTCTCCTACGCTCACCCCCCTTTCTCTCCTCTAGGAATCCTCTGCTCTACGGAGCGGCCCCCGCGTCCCACACCCCCCCCGCAGCGCATGCGCGTCCCCCCCCTCTCTTTCCTCTTCTACGCTCCCCCCTTTCTCTCATCTATGAATCCTCTACTCTACGGAGCGGCGCGCACGACAGGTGGTGCGACAGCTGCATACTCCGCTGGGGGGCGCCACGGTAGTTCCGCGGTATGAAAATGACGGAGCGCGCGCGCCTCATTCTCTCTCCTGTGCAGCGCCGCGATGAGCGCTCGGGCCGCTACCGCGAAACAGGAGCGGCGACATTTCTCCCGCTCAAGCTAACGATCTCCCCGCTGCTTCGCATCCACACATGGTTCCCTTTAGCGGGAGATGTGGAGGTTTTTTTCGTTATCTTTTCCAGTTGACTGCGCGATATGACTGAGCAGTTCACGCCTGTGTCAAGCTTGCAGACGATGGGCGTTTCTTCTATTTTTATTATTGCAGTCCAGCGATCATCTTTTTTGCTGCTATGTGACAATGCTTCCAACCAGAAGTCTTCTGCCTGCCTGCCTGCCTGCCTACCTGCCTGCCTACATTAGCTTCGAGCGATGCAACATTTCGATCTTTCCAGGTGGGGTTTACAATCCTGGTTCTACCTGCAGCTGCAAAACGATTTCTTTTGCCGCACTTTGTGCACGTGCGCCCTTTTGCTGGGCATGCTTCCCAATCTTTGTGCAACTTGGCACACTTGCTGTTCATGCATGACTGAATTTCTTCGCTTTGCTCTTTACCTTGCTCACGAGCTCGGCACATTTCAACAGTTTTGGCAAAAGAAGCGTTTTCCGACAGAAGTCTTTCTTGAAGTTTCTTGTCTCTCATTCGCAGAATGATTCTGCTTCTTAGCATGCGTTCTTCCAACTCGCCGAATTCACAGCTCTTTGAGAGTACACGTAGCTCAGTTAACCAGTCGTTAAATTGCTCGTTTTCTTTCTGGTAGCGCTTTCCAAACCGAAATTCGTGGTACGCTAGGTTTAGCGCTGGTTTATAGAACGCTTCGAACTTTCCCTTCAGTGCTTCAATGTCACTTCTTTCTTTTCCAGCTTCAAATACGAAAGTGCCGTACGTTCTCCGCGCGTCCTCTACAATATTGATCGAAAAGTGGCTGTCTGTGCTTCTTTGGGCTGATGGTTCAGGTAATTTGCAGTCGCGAAGAGCTCGAACTCTTGCCTCCGTGCCTTCCAGTTCTGCCAATCGTCTCCCGTTGTGTCCAGGGATCTGGAGGGTGGTAGCAGTGTAGTGACCGGGGTGGCCGGCTACAGGCGGGATTGCTGCTCGTTGTTCGCCATGGCGCTGATCCGCTGGGACTCGTAGCCGGTCGGATTGCCTGGCTGCGCGATAGCTCTTCGCCCGTCGGTAGCGTTGTTCGATTGCTAACCGCCCACTTCTGACACCATGTAGATGCGCCTGAGCATGGTGCATCAAAGGAAGAAGTTTATTGAATAAGACAGTGGTTATATACACAGAAGAAGGGGGGGCGGCTCCCGGTCGGCTAAGCGCGTGTCCATTATTGTGCACTACGTCACACTATGTATCTATGTTATTCTAACACTCTTTTCACCCCTTCATCTCTTCCCACAGTGAGCGCATGATTGTGCCTTTGCATCTATGTTATTCTAACACTCTTTTCGCCCCTTCATCTCTTCCCACAGTGAGCGCATGACTGTGTCTATGTATCTGTGTTATTCTAACACTCTTTTCGCCCCTTCATCTCTTCCCAAAGTGAGCGCATAATTGTCTCGACAATTATGCGCCCACTGTTATTATGCGCCCCTTTCTTCACATTTACATTACAATTACTTCTAATAGCTTCCCCTATACTTTCCTTGGCATCTTTGTCTGTTAGTTCTCATTAATACTGTGTTTAACAAAGCAAACGAGCCCTTAAGTTTACAATTCCTTTCTTCTATGTATCTATGTTATTCTAACACTCTTTTCGCCCCTTCATCTCTTCCCACAGTGAGCGTATGATTGTGTCATGTATCTATGTTATTAAATGCGGAGCATTTCTGTGCGTACTGTAAGCACTTTTGCGTTTCTTTCTTTCTTTCTTTCTTTCTTTCTTTCTTTCTTTCTTTCTTTCTTTCTTTCTTTCTTTCTTTCTTTCTTTCTTTCTTTCTTTCTTTCTTTCTTTCTTTCTTTCTTTCTTTCTTTCTTTCTTTCTTTCTTTCTTTCTTTCTTTCTTTCTTTCTTTCTTTCTTTCTTTCTTTCTTTCTTCCGTCCGTCCGTCCGTCCGTCCGTCCGTCCGTCCGTCCGTCCGTCCGTCCGTCCATCCATCCATCCATCCATCCATCCATCCATCCATCCATCCATCCATCCATCCATCCATCCATCCACCCACTTACCCATCCATCCATCCATCCATCCATCCATCCATCCATCCATCCATCCATCCATCCATCCATTCCCACAGTGAGCGCATGATTGTGTCTATGTATCTATGTTATTCTAACACTCTTTTCGCCCCTTCATCTCTTCCCACAGTGAGCGCATGATTGTGTCTATGTATCTATGTTATTCTAACACTCTTTTCGCCCCTTCATCTCTTCCCACAGTGAGCGCATGATTGTGTCTATGTATCTATGTTATTCTAACACTCTTTTCGCCCCTTCTTCTCTTCCCACAGTGCGCGCATGATTGTGTCTGTGTATATCTATGTTATTCTAACACTCTTTTCGCCCCTTCTTCTCTTCCCACAGTGAGCGCATGATTGTGTCTGTGTATATCTATGTTATTCTAACACTCTTTTCGCCCCTTCTTCTCTTCCCAAAGTGAGCGCATGATTGTGTCTGTGTATATCTATGTTATTCTAACACTCTTTTCGCCCCTTCTTCTCTTCCCACAGTGAGCGCATGATTGTGTCTGTGTATATCTATGTTATTCTAACACTCTTTTCGCCCCTTCTTCTCTTCCCAAAGTGAGCGCATGATTGTGTCTCTGTATATCTATGTTATTCTAACACTCTTTTCGCCCCTTCTTCTCTTCCCACAGTGAGCGCATGATTGTGTCTGTGTATATCTATGTTATTCTAACACTCTTTTCGCTCCTTCTTCTCTTCCCACAGTGAGCGCATGATTGTGTCTCTGTATATCTATGTTATTCTAACACTCTTTTCGCCCCTTCTTCTCTTCCCACAGTGAGCGCATGATTGTGTCTGTGTATATCTATGTTATTCTAACACTCTTTTCGCCCCTTCTTCTCTTCCCAAAGTGAGCGCATGATTGTGTCTCTGTATATCTATGTTATTCTAACACTCTTTTCGCCCCTTCTTCTCTTCCCACAGTGAGCGCATGATTGTGTCTGTGTATATCTATGTTATTCTAACACTCTTTTCGCTCCTTCTTCTCTTCCCACAGTGAGCGCATGATTGTGTCTCTGTATATCTATGTTATTCTAACACTCTTTTCGCCCCTTCTTCTCTTCCCACAGTGAGCGCATGATTGTGTCTGTGTATATCTATGTTATTCTAACACTCTTTTCGCCCCTTCTTCTTTTCCAAAGTGAGCGCATGATTGTGTCTATGTATCTATGTTATTCTAACACTATTTTCGCCCATTCATCTCTTCCCACAGTGAAGGGAAGCAAACCGGACGAGCGTCTGGTTAACCTCCCTGCTTTTATTTGCTTCTCCCTTTCTATGTAGTGTCATGATTTCTTAATTGGTTGATCTATGAACGTGAGTGCGATGCATCTTTTTATTATCTTCGTATATCCAGAGTCAAATGTAAGCAGCCCCTTTTCACCTCGTAATTTGGAGTCCGTGTGCTGACCCTCATTCTGATGTCCAAGCCCAGGAGCTGATTCTGGCTTCGTCTGGGAATCCACATTGGTAAAGTCAAGCCCTTTTTTGTGAGCTTTGTTTAAAATAATTTGACCATGCTCTGCGGACTGTCTGTGACTTTGGGAATCATTTCTATTTTTTCTTTTTTTTTGTGCGCGGGTTGTATTCCTAGTGCTTCTTAAAAATTAAGTTACCTGGTATTACGCGCCAAAACCACGACATCTTCATGGGGCACAATGTAGAGGGGAGGGGGTGGCTCCGGACTGCGCACTAAATCTCACTACCTTGGGTTCTTTAACCTGCACTAAATGTAAGTACACAAGTGTTCATTGGATTTCACATACAAGACACGGGATAAGCCACAAGCGCTGTCCTGTATTATTCCCTCATTGATGTCCTTGTTCTGGTCGCGCTGTGTCATCTTCTGTTCTAAATATAACCCAACTACCCCTCATCAAGTGTTACTAACACTTGATTCAACGCCTAATGTCGCTGCTGCAACGCCTAATTTGGAGGTCCTGAGCATTAAGGAAGAAGGCGACGATGTTTGTGCCATCGCGCTTTCTATCGTGCTCCCGACATTGCCGACAGAATTGACAAAAATAACACGCAAGCAATAACGACATTCCCAGCCAAAATCATTTCAATGCTTCCGCGATTACGCCTTTGCTTCTACAGCTCAGTTGCTCCTTTTTACCGTTCTTCCACCCTTTACATCTTGCGATTTTCGCATGCTCGCTTGAACACAACCCATATAAGGGCCACGTTTCAGTAACAATAAACCAGATGGCAGGTTGTGCTTCCCGGCCTCGTCGTTCCCATTTATTGGTGTCGTAAAGTTTTGGATAGTATTCGGCCAGTGCAGCACCAAGATGAACGAAAACGAACTATTCCCACTCGCAGCTTTACTCAACACCATTAAAATCGTTACGCTATCGTTGCCCAGTACATGACCCGACGGCGACACCAGCAACGAGGACAACCACGTCAACGACGGCGGTGGAGGCCTGCTGACGCAGGCGGTGCTACGAGAACGGCGACAACGATGGCGAAAGATCGGTGACGACAACTACAACCGCGAGTGTACTGTACACTATGACAACGACGCGACGATAAAGAGGGGAACAACGGCCCACATGTCACGCATGCAGGCGAAATCAAGCTCTTTTTTTTTCTTTTTTTATTTATGGGGCTACTACTTCTCCTCAGATAAGATGACAAGGATAAAGGTAGCGGTGATACACGGGGCGGACACGATAAAAATTTTCTGAAGTGCAATTAAAAGATATATCTTTCATACGACGATTGCTCGGGGTATTTTATTTTCGTAAACCATAGCGCAAAAAAGAACACGGGACAAGAAAGATACCAGGACAGGCGCACACTATCAACTGATGTTTTATTGCTGAAACAGGGCGTATATAAGCACCCTTTGAAGCTGCAATAAAGAAAAGAGAAGAAAAGGAAAAGTAAAGGCAGCAAGAATGGACACGTGTCTATGCCAAGAATTCATGTTCCTTAACAGATAGCAGGATAGAGGGGGTACTGACACATCTGTTACCTGCCCTCGCTATCTCTGCCGCCTCTACGATTTCTCTGGTCGTCTGTTCACGGTGCCGATACAGTACAACTGTCTGACTGACGACCAGAGAAATCGTAGAGGCGGCAGAGATAGCGAGGGCAGGTAACAGATGTGTCAGTACCAGCTCTATCCTGCTATCTGTTAAGGAACATGAATTCTTGGCATAGACACGTGTCTATTCTTGCTGCCTTTACTTTTCCTTTTCTTCTCTTTTTATTTATTGCAGCTTCAAAGGGTGCTTATATACGCCCTGTTTCAGCAATAAAACATCAGTTGATAGTGTGCGCCTGTCCTGGTATCTTTCTTGTCCCGTGTTCTTTTTTGCGCTATGGTTTACGAAGAACGATGAACAACCAACAAGCCCAAACGTTCTCCCTTTTGTAGTATTTTATTTATCTTGTATTCCGATCGCCGTGTAGGAAATTCCTGTAATAATGCAAAGCTGGCTACTCGCCACAGCGGTGACGTTGATTGGTTAGCACGGTTATTTATCACTCAGTACGATCATGGCTTTGTGTCATGCGGATCAGAGGTGTCGAAATTAGTAGACACGAGAAGTATCTCGGTCATTGGTGGTCGTCAAGCAGGGCGAACTAGTGGCTCACGCCTCAATACGCCTCCAACGAAGCGAAACAGCCACGGCCACGGCAATCGCCTTCGAGCTCAGGGATGCATGAAGCAAAAAGAAAAACACGCACATGTTAGCACAGACTAACAGGCAGTGATACGTCTATACATACACCGAATGCTGCTCCAAAAGTCATCAGAACCGGGGGGCCACACTCGGGGGGGAAACCACGGGGTAGTAATGGTGCGCCGTGCCCACGGCCCTGCGGGGCAACGAGCAAGCGGATGCGCAGTCCGAGGTTTCATCAACCAGGCGTCAGCAAAACACGCTTCCCAGCCACCAATAAACTCGGAGGCGGCCCGCAAGCGAACCCCCACAAGCAGGCGGATGCTGGAGGATCAACGCCTAACGAGAGACAATACGCACCTGCCCACAACAACTTCAAAGGACTGCAAGCCGGGGAGTGGCGCCGCTTACAGAACGACACACATCCGTACTTGACACTATTATGCGCCATCGGCTCTGGGCAGTAAACAAGGCGAACATCGCATTGTGTGGAAAACCTAAAGCACCACTAACACACACGACGTACAGTTGCGCCGACCACCCAAACGAGGCGATCTCCCCACACACCACACGGAAGCAACTCTCCGAACTGGACTTGGCGAGCCAGCTGGCGACCTTCGACCAGACCCGGCAAGCCGCGGTTGCCAGAAGAATCATGCAGGAGGGCGTGTGCCCCCATAGATAGAGCCTTAAGAATCTCTAGCAAAATAAAGATTCTCTCTCTCTGCCATCACGTACATGTTTAACTGCTGGGGTTTTACGTGCCAAAACTACGATACGGTTATGATGCACGCCGTATAGTGGAGAATAGATTAATTTCGACCACCTGGTGTTCGTTGACGTGGACCTAAATCTACGTACACGGATGTTCTTCGGATTGTGCTCCCATTGAAATGCGGCCACTGCGGCTGGGATTCGATCCCGCGACTTTCAGGTAGGTCATCGAGCATGGTAAGCACTAGACAACCGTGGCGGGTGAAACTCAAGAATTCTCGGCGAAGAAATAAACTTGAAATCGCGGCTTTGTCTGGAGTTGTTGGAGATACAAAGAACAGGTCACACGCTCAAGCGAAGTAGAGCCCTCCCCCCGGCGTAAACGCGCTGCTTTCGTCATGTGCTGAAGAATACATAACCATCTGTAACTTGCCTATGCCCTATTAAAGTGAACAAGGCTTGCGTAGCGAAGCGGAAATGTTTTTTCATTTTTGTTTTTCTTTGGTCGGTGTCTGTCGTTTTATTGCCTCACTTTCTAACAGACGTAACATTCTCGAAACTTGTTCTGTTTTGTTTCTTTCGATCGGAATTTTCTTGTTCTGTATTGGTAAACCGGAAAATTTTACCTGAAAAGTTATATGAAACTATATGACGACAGGGAGTGTTGGCAAAGAAAGCTCAGGGTGGTGTCGTCACCCGGGTCCTTTCGTTTTCGCGACTTTCCTGGCTCGCGAAGCTGCGCCGCGCGCCAAGAGCGGTCGCCTAAAGCAGCTCAAGTTATACTGCCGCCCAATTCGATATGTCTTTTTCGTGCCAGTTTATATATATCGCGGTAATACGTAAACAGTGTATAACCAGTTATATATAATTACCACGGTTATATCGTTCGCGTGAAGTGACAGTACATAAAAAAGCGTGCCGACTTCATTTTCCACATATCAAGCATGTTTCTTTGCGCCATTGTGGTGACACACTTCCATGTTTAAGTCCCTACTACAGCGTATACGCCATTACGAAACGTCGGTGGTGCTTCGAGCGCGCTCTCCCGCCTGAAAGGTCAAGTGTCAGGTTGTTTGTTTGTTCAGACTTTCCCGAAAACGCGCAGGAAGTATTACACGGATCTTGCGACAAAAATGCGAACGGCCAAAACCGTATGAGACGGGCCCGTGACACAGAATACAAACCCTGCGTCATAAGGCACATGCCGCGCGTTATCTGAAGGGCACAGGGTGGCTTATGCAAATCTGGCAGTTCGAACTACAACTGTCCGCCGCCGCCGTGTTCTGTGCGACAATTTCGTAAGCCCGTCGTTTCTTTTTCTTTTTTTCTTGATGTTTTTCTTATCCTCTCGGAGCGCGGGAACCATAAGAATACAGTTTTAGTTTTTGCAACAGAGGCAACCACTGTATGCGAAGGAACGTACACTAAGCCGCATCGATCTACGACATGTTCAACAACGGAAATGCCACCGACACAAATCCGCCTACGGTATTTCTTGCTGTTTTTTTTTAAAAGAAAAAAAAGACTGCGCAACTTAACTTTGAAGCATGACGTGTATATATGAACATCCGTGCAGTACCGAAACAAGCAGAAGGCTCGGTTGACTGCTCCATATCACGCCAAGCTGTAACGTTCTCTCGACGAATTATACAGCTTCTTCAATACGCGGGTATTTCATAACTTATCAAATCATGTTCCGCAATAAAGAAAGGAAAGTAGCCGAGAATAAAAGGAAGCGAGACTGAACGCAACAATACCATTCAATGTTTATTGCCTATAATAAAAGAAGAACTAGAGATAGCTTATCGGGCGCGGTTAAAAGGAATGGGCGGGAAAAATGCGCATGGAACTGCAATAAGTGAGCCCGCGTTTTTTACCCGTAAAGTCGACACGACAGAATCGCAACACAGGACAGATCGCGCGGCAGATACTTCAGGATATTAAGACTGAGTTGCAATTTCATACAGCTGTAACGGTGCTTTAAAACTCTGTCAGTATCCAAGATGAACTTCCAGGATTCCCGTAAGAAAAAGAGGGCAGATCCCACGTTCCGGGGGAATCGATGTAATGCGAAGCCGCCAGCAAGGAGTGGCCTACATTTAAGTCACGGCGCACATGACATGCATGTCAATGTTTTCATGTTATTTGCTATCATATATGCTCCTCATACAGTCGCGTCGCGCAACACCAATTTTGGTGTACCTATATCAAGCGAGCAAAACGATCTCGATCTCACCATGGGTGTGGCATGTAAATCATGCTATACATGACATGCAAATCATTACTTTTAGGGGCGAAGCTCCTTAGGGTGTGGGTCTGTCCCTCCTCTGTAGTAGTAGTAGTAGTAGTAGCTAGGTAGCCACGTATAGTGGAATGTACCCACTCCACGTGATAAAGATGACGATGACGCAGTATAGTGGAATGTACCCACTACACGTGATAACGATGACGATGACGCTGATGACCGCGAAGTATAAGCGCGTTCCAGACCACACATTCTCTTTCTGCCATGGATGAAAACGATCGAGCTTCGCCCACTCATCATCATTCACTTCGTGGATATGGCGTGATTTTTTATTGCCGCCTGTCATATATGTTCGTCATACAGTCACATCAAGCAACACCAATTTTGGTGTATATCAAGCGAGCTAAATCGCCACAAACTCACCATAAGCGTGGCACGTAAGTCATTGTAAACATGACATGCGTGTTATTATATGCATGTTACCACCTGTCATATATTTCCTTCATACAGTCACGTTGCGCAACACCAATTTTGGTGTATATCTATCGAGTGCAATGGCAACGAGCTCCCCATGAGCATGTCATGACATTCATGACATACGTGTCATTATTTTCATGTTGCCACCTGTCATGTCTTCGTCATACAGTCAGTCACACGACATCAATTTTAGTGTATATCAAGCGAGCGAAAACGACCGCGCGCTCACCATGAGCGTGGCATGTAAATCATGTTATGTACAACATGCAAGTCATTATTGTCCTGTTACTACCTAGCATATATGTTCGTCATATAGTCACGTGACACAACACCAATTTTGGTGTATATCAAGCAAGCGAAACGACCGCGAGCTCACCATAAGCGTGTCATGACATTCATGACATACATGTTATTATTTTCATGTTACCAGCTGTCATATATGTTCGTCATACGGTAACATCGCGCAACACCAATTTTGGTGTATATCAAGCGAGCGAAATGGCCACAAGCTCACCATGAGCGCGTCATGAAATTCATGACAAACGTGTCATTATTTTCATGTTACCACCAGTCATGTATGTTGGTCTTACAGTCACGTCGCATGACACCAATTTTGATGTATATCAAGCGAGCGAAACGACCGCGATCTCACCATGAGCGTGGCATGTAAATTATAGTACGCATGACATGCAAGTCATTATTTTTTTTTATTCTCACTTTCATAAACGTTCGTCATACGGTCACGTCATGCAACACCAATTTTGGTGTATATCAAGCGAGCGAAACGACCGCGATCTCACCATGAGCGTGGCATGTAAATTATAGTACGCATGACATGCAAGTCATTATTTTTTTTTATTCTCACTTTCATAAACGTTCGTCATACGGTCACGTCATGCAACACCAATTTTGGTGTATATCAAGCGAGCGAAACGACCGCGATCTCACCATGAGCGTGGCATGTAAATTATAGTACGCATGACATGCAAGTCATTATTTTTTTTATTCTCACTTTCATAAACGTTCGTCATACGGTCACGTCATGCAACACCAATTTTGGTGTATATCAAGCGAGCGAAACGACCGCGATCTCACCATGAGCGTGGCATGTAAATTATAGTACGCATGACATGCAAGTCATTATTTTTTTTATTCTCACTTTCATAAACGTTCGTCATACGGTCACGTCATGCAACACCAATTTTGGTGTATATCAAGCGAGCGAAACGACCGCGATCTCACCATGAGCGTGGCATGTAAATTATAGTACGCATGACATGCAAGTCATTATTTTTTTTTATTCTCACTTTCATAAACGTTCGTCATACGGTCACGTCATGCAACACCAATTTTGGTGTATATCAAGCGAGCGAAACGACCGCGATCTCACCATGAGCGTGGCATGTAAATTATAGTACGCATGACATGCAAGTCATTATTTTTTTTTATTCTCACTTTCATAAACGTTCGTCATACGGTCACGCCATGCAACACCAATTTTGGTGTATATCAAGCGAGCGAAACGACCGCGATCTCACCATGAGCGTGGCATGTAAATTATAGTACGCATGACATGCAAGTCATTATTTTTTTTTATTCTCACTTTCATAAACGTTCGTCATACGGTCACGTCATGCAACACCAATTTTGGTGTATATCAAGCGAGCGAAACGACCGCGAGCTCATCATGAGCGTGGCACGTAAGTCATGGCGCACATGACATGCATGTCATTATTTTCATGTTACCACCAGTGATATATGTTCGACATACAGACACGTCACGCAATACCAGTTTTGGTCTAGATCAAGCGGTTGCAACAACCGCGAGCCCACCATGAGCGTGGCATGTAAGTCATGGCGTACATCAAATGCATATGCATATGGTGGTAACATGATTTTCATTATACCACCTGTAATGTATGTTCGTGATTAGTCACGTCACGGAATACCAATTTTGTTGCATATCCATTAAATTGAATTGCCGTGAGCGCCCCGAGACCATGGCATGTAAATCATAAATTACATGACATGCGCGTCATGATTTGTACCTTAAGACTTATCAATTATGTTCGTCATACACTGTTGTCATGGCATACAAATTTTGGTATATATCAAGTTAACGAAACGGCTGCAAGAGCGCCAAGAACTTGGCAAGTAAATCATGTCATTCATGACAAATATGTCATGATTTTCATGATATAAATAATCATTTATGTTGTTCATACAGTCATGTTATGCCGTACCAATTTTGGTATACGTCCAATTAACGATACGGTCAGGAGAGCACAAAGTCGTAGGCGGCTAGACGGACGGACGGACGGGTGGATGAACGGATGGATGGATGGATGGATGGATACGCTCAAAGTCGCCGAAGTTCGCTAAGAAATGCTTCGGATTTAAATGTTTGATGTACCTGTATTGCGCGCGGAAACTGACAACCATGCTGTACTTCTGTTTGGCCTAAGTAAAATCGTGTACCACGGTGTGGCCGCGCTAAATTTGAATGTTTCTGATGGTCGGATCAGTCGTCCTGATGTTTTACCGTAGCTTTCTTCATCTCAATGCAAAATAGACTTGTGATTTACCCTCTTTCCCGTTTCACACACACACACACACACACACACACACACACACACACACACACACACACACACACACACACACACACACACACACACACACACACACACACACACACACACACACACACACACACACACACACACACACACACACACACACACACACACACACACACACACACACACACACACACACACACACACACACACACACACACACACACACACACAAACACACACACACACACACACACACACGCACGCACGCACGCACGCACAAACACTCGCTGTAGAGTCGCCATTAACTCGAATGCAAGCCCATGTGCTTAAAAAAGCCCAGCAGCTCTGGAGCCGTCTGATTTCTTTCAAACAAATAAGAAAAAAAAATAAAACGAACGAAAGGCTACTGTAACTACACAACACGAACAACAAATAAGGAACAAAGTTAGGCATAAAAAACGAGCTGAAAAAAGAGGCATCTTACAAAACTCAGAATTTATTAGTCAAGAGTAAACGTCACATGACACTTATTCTCACTTGAGAACTGTGTGAGTTGCAATTTCTATAAAATGCTTATTACACTTCAGAAATTCTCTCAACAAAGCGAAGAGTAAAAGTTATGAACAATTTTTTTTTTACTTACGCCGTTTGAAATTTTCTCATGCAACGTTTTTGCGCAAACTTGCAAATCAGTGTTACTTTTACACTTCCGAAGCAGCACCCCGAGAGTCGGCTATGCTCTCCGCGTTAGCATGCATCTCATAGCGTTCAGTCGCGGAGACAAAGTACGTTTTCTTGTCCGAAATCTAAGCGATAACACGCGAACCTGACCTATAACGTCGGCGCAGACGTATGCACGAGCATGTACACTCAAGATGTCCTGCCAGAAGACGCTAAGTGCTCTCAAACATAGTGCATTGCACGATACACTGCGCGTTTGTCCAAATAGGCACCGCTGGACATGTCAGATTTAAAACGGGCCTCGGAACCCATGACGGGAGTAATCTCCATTCCGTGTAGAGACGCAGTGCTTGAAATACAAAGCGCAGTTCCGCACACACTCAGAAACTTTGGGGGACCAGTCGCGTCACGCGCGCGGCGTCATGATTGCGCACACTGATCGCGTTTCCATGGAATAAGCGGGCGACATATTTGAAAGGACGTCCGAGTTAGAAACAGCATTTGCTAGGATAGGAAACTTTCAAACACGATTTGTTTGTATATGAAGGACTGCAAAACCTTTATCGCACCCGCATGCTGTCTTCCGTCTCGCCCCTTTAGGACGAATACATTGAAAAGACTACGGTCATTTTTCAACTGAGCGCACATTTGAGCGCCGAATGCATATGCTTCCGAGAAAGGGTACATTGTGGGGACGGTTATTCTGCAATATCCTCAAGGACAATCGTCCTCGTTCGTTGCCGTTATATATTTTCATCGAAATCGTGCAAGACAGGACTCAAGGAAACAACGTTCGAAACGAAATTACTTTGACATGTCACTGCATGAACCTGAATGTGAATCGCGACTTTGTCGCCAAAGAGAAAGATGACTCACATCCCTGCTGCCTCTAGCAACTAGTATTAACACGCCATGGGAACATCCAAGGAGAGACGGAAGGTTTTTCGCTGTCAATATTCTTTCCTAAAACTCTACTAGCACCGATAACAGCTCCTTAAGAAAGAAACGCGGATACCGGCTAAAACTCCAAAAGAACGTCTTGACTTCGATTTTGTCGCTGGAAAAGTAATGTCACAAACAGAAAACAAGGACGTGACCCATTGCACAACGCTGTCTTTGTACACGTGCCTGCAACGCAATATATTGTTGCCACTCTTGCATAACGCCAATTTCATCTTAAAAGAGAAAGTGAGCTAAGGAAAGTAGGCTTATCCATACGTCACGTTGATGCGCTTCAATCTTTCCCTTCGCCAGAATAAACAGGACAGGAGAGCAGTCATGCGGAGGGCCCTATTTCAGTTTGTGAACGTTCTTGCTTTCTTTTTCGCGAATTCTTCGGACTTTCGCAGTTTCTCAGTTTGGCACGCGTTTCTTACCTTAGCGCCATTATCGCTGCGTGAGTGCTTCTTGTAATCACTGAAGCGAAATTACTTTCTGTTCTTACGCAAAGGCTTAACGTGGGAAAACGAACGCGCAATGAAAAACGTAACCCTTAACACCGTAGAGGTGTTCCTTAAACACGCAGAACAGTTTTCACGGTATTTCTCAGTTTTCTTTCTGCATATATTTTATGTTGTTGTACGCGAGGAACTACGAAATCATCTAACGTAGAACTCTTACATCTTAATATGAAAAGATAAAGCTATTACGAAGAATAGGGAATCAACAGTTCACCGAAGCGGGAAGTCCTGTGGATAAATGTTGGCTGCGAAAAGCCCAACACACAAATGTTGACGCCAAAGTAGCTGAAACTGCAGCCTCAATTCATAACACGCAGTCACGAAAGAGCTACCGTCTTTGCTCACTGCCATTAAACATTTTCTTCGCGACTTTTCGTTCCAGCTGTGCTATCGTTTTTTTATTAAACATTCATGCCGTTGTTAAGGGCGTCCTCCTTATTTTTCGTCCTGAAGCAGCAGCTCGGCAATGCCAAGTACCAAGCTCTTCAACAATAAATTGCTTCAAGGAAGAAAAAAATGACCAGCCTATAGTAAGACATAACGCTCAAAAGCCGCGCGGCTCGCCCCTTTTTCTGCCACGCACAAGGCTGATTAATCACCGCAAGTATGTGGCATGTGTTTGTGGCGCATCCAGGAAAGTTTGCGCGTCGACATACTGAAGCGGCGATTGTAAGCTTCTGGCCACAGCCACTTAAGCGACCACGTGCGCTGATAAGCCCAGGCAACTATAAAAGGCATATGCAAGAAAGTGAATTCATTAAAAAAAAAAACGACAGCTTCAGGAGCCAAGAAAAAACGCCCAAGTTATCCTTAACTTGACATAATTGAAGCAATTATAATGTCGCCTAAAAAAGCGCGCATAGTTTTCCAAGAAATGAAATTGAGCCCAAGTAGGGAATGTAACGAAAAAAAGAACAGAACGAAATTACCAGCTCACGCTCATACCTTGGCGAAGGGCACATAAAAAAACACCAGGCCTGCGCGGAAAGCGCAGCACAGTCACAGCGAAAGCTGGAAGAGCGCCATTTCTTGAACCCGTTGCAAACTCTCTTGGGGCTACTAATCAAAGTACGCTTGCCAGGTGCCCACTACTCCATTAATTGATTCGGTGGCTGATGACGATGAAGAATTATGGCTGAGCTCTTTGTAATGGGTTGGAAGCATTCAACGACCCACTCGTAAGGAAATTCATATTGTGCGACGCCTGGATGCATAAATCGCATTCTGTGACGCCTATAGTTGTTATTTTACTCTTCTACCGCGTTATATTGCGTATGTTAACGCGGTTCCTTCCAGACGTAACGCTTGTATAGGGGTTTTGTGCGCAGGAGTTCGAGCACCGGCAAGGCTCAGTGGTAGAATACTGGGCTGGCATGGAGAGGACCCAGATTCGAACCCCGTTCCATCCTGGGGGGTTCTTTTTTCTTATTTCGTTTTTTTTTATTTCGTGCGATAGCGGTTACGGACACCGGAGGCGGCGGACAACTACGGCCCCCTTGTTGTGATCACATAACAGGTTTCGCTGTAAAAGAACTCTAGCGATAGTATATGGACTAGTCTGAAGTTGCCCCTTATGTTTCAAACACAACTTCCCTGAGGACGAGATAAATTACTAACAGAACAAGCGGTGTGCAAAAACTTTAGGTTTTCACCGCCTAGGTTTAAAGTCAGTATTGTAGTAGGGCAGAGGATACGGCTAACTGGGTTTAACTTTCTCATTATTCTTTTTTAATCCTGTGGTTTTACGTGCCAAGATCACGATATGATCATGAGGCCCGTATAGTCAGAGCTCCCGGAATAATTTTACCCCCCCCGGGGCACTTTGGCGTCCAATTAAACCTACAGTGAGCATGCTGATGGAATGAAACGCGCCAGTTTAGGGATGAGTAACGTGTATATACGCGTACTTCAGTTCCCAACATCTTCATCTTGTGTCGTACAGGCGCAATATTGGCTTATACACTTGCGCACTTACACGAGAGCCAACATCAATTTTATCACCATAGTTGTTGGGACACAACGTAACAAAAATAGCAGGGATTTCACGAGCCAAAACCACGATATGATTATAAGCACGCCGTCGCCGAGGGCTAAGGCAATATCTATCATCTGGTGTTCTTTAACGTGCTCTGATATCGCACAGTACACGGGACTTCAACATTTCGCCACTACCCAAATGCGACCGCCGCGTCCGGCATCAAGCCTGCGACTTTTAGGTCAGCAGCCAAGCACCATAGCCACTGTACGACCGAGGCGGACATCGACACAACGTAGTTATTTCGAGAAATTGTACACACCAGTTGTTATGCAAGTTTTGGTGTCACATTGCATTCCCTGAGCACTGTACATGGCTTTTTTTCATTGCGCCTCCTTCGAAATGGGGCAGGCATGGCCGGAAATCGTGCCCCTGCCCTCGTTATTGGGAAAGCAACACCACAGCCACCCAACAGTCAATGCGAGTCTACTTCATTTTATTAACAGGCATCTATTTGCACGCAAGGACACTGACAGACACTCAGTGTCTTCAACTATATATGCTAACAGACGGGTCTATGCGCCGGTCGTGCATCGGCACAATCCACAGCATCGTGTTTGTTTATACAGTTGCCCCAGCGGAAATGAACCCACCGCCTAGGGTTGTGCCGCAGAATGTTACACATAGCCACCCAACCACCAGTGCATACAGTACATCAACGGCCATCAAAGCTCGTGCCAGTAACTACTAGATCATGATGAATTATATGGGGCAGCGCTAGAACGAAGACAAGGACGAGAAAAAACAGGACATGCGCTGTACTCACAACAAAAAATTTTATTGGAAAAAACGCCACTTATATATCCAGCATCGTCCAAATCATTGTCATCAGAGGTGCCACGTGAACCACTTCAGGGCGATATCAGCCGGAAGACCGCCTCGTGGAAATTACACACAGCATTAAACAAAAAAAATATATATACAGTGGATAAAAACGGTACAATGTAGCACTATACTATGCACGTGTGCGTGAGATAATCTAATTCTTGAGATGAAAGGTCAATAGAAGCTTGACTGATGCATTTCTCTTTTAATCTATTGATATGAAAACCTTCTATAATTTCTCTTGTCGTTTTAATATGATGACGTGAAAGAATGACAGTGTGAATGAAATGTGGATTACATCCACACGAACGGCAATGTTTGGCTAGATGATAAGAAGTAGCATTAGAGGAGGAGAGCGAGCGTAGGTGTTCTTGCAGTCTAATATTGATGCACCTCCCACTTTGTCCAACATATACTTTACCGCACGACAAAGGAATCATATACACAGTACCTATCTTGCAAGGTATGAAGCTGTGGACGTGATTAGTTTTACATCCAGCTTTTACAAATGAACCTGCTTTTTGTATGATGAGTGTGGGCAAATCCTTCCAATCTTCTGGGGGGGCGGAAAACACCAAATCAACTTTGTACCGGTTAAAAACATTTTATAGACCATGGGAAAAGCGATGCAGATATGGCACAACACAGAATTTGCTGGCGCGATTTTTGCGCTCATCACTGGCTCCCGCGTTGTCTTTTTTGACCCATTTAATGAGCTTATTACATGCAGTGGTGATCGCGGCATTGCCATAACCGGCCGTCTTCAGCCTAAGGAGCTGGCTATTGAAACTATCTTGAACCTGATGATGGCATGACTTTTTGAGTGAAGAACACAAAATAGAAAAAATAATGCCATTTTTGATGAGTTTGAGTGGGCTGAATTACCATGCAACAGCGGTTTTTTAGATCTGGGTTGCTACTTCCAGCATACATGCTGTGGAGTGAACAGCAGGCGTAAATCAAGATACTGCAGCTGCTGCTGCTCCATTAATTCGGTGGTGAACCGTAGGCCATGCCCACAATCTTGAAAACATTTTACAACGCTGTCGGTCGACTGGCTGTAATTATGGTCATTGTCAAAAAACACCAGGTAATCATCCACGTAACTACAGACATAGCGGATACCATCACCGAGGCTAGGTTTCCGGTTAACGCGGCTCAAAAAATTATCGCTTAAAACGGGTGCAACTTTTGATCCGATGCAAACGCCTGTTTTCTGACGCAAAACTTTATTTATCTTGCCAACCAATGACGGTAAATTTTAGGTACATGGACAAGATTTCCAGGAAGGATTCTAGCGAAACGCCGCTCCTGCACTCACAGAAGTAGAGGGAGTACTTGAAGAGCAGGGCAACTGCATTACTCTCGCCAGAGTTCCTTAACTCCGTGGGGGTGTAGTGCAGAGTTAGCCGCCGAACGTACTCTTTCCTTGAAGGAAGAGTAAAAGAGGCTGCGAACGCTCTGCTACTCAGGCGGAGTTCCCAATCTATGCAACTCTCGTGCCGATGCGGCGTGAATGGGGTCTGGAACTCCGTCCTTAGCGGACGAAGTATACAATGTAGCGCCAGCATCTCCCCACCGCGACGCCTCAAAACAATGTAACTTGTCTCGTAACCATAGGCCTTCGAGCGTAGACGCCACAGATGCAAGTTTATTGCGTCATGTTAGTAGAATTACTTTCAGTGATAACAAACGTATGGTTTTATGATTGTGAACGTTTCAATAAACGCCAACAGCGGCACCTTCGAATCAAGAAACAGCGGCAACTTCTAACTCGTGGCCAAAAATTAGTTTATGGCACAGGCTAATTGCCACTAGAGCAACGTAGGCACTCGAGACATTCGTAAAAAAAAAAAAAAAAAAAGTGCCTTACAAAAAAAAAAAAAGAGAGAGAGAGACTCGGCCAGCAGAATTCGACCTCGCTACCTCCCGATTACCAGGCGAGTACTAAAGCTCTACCACCACGCCACGTCTCACCGCGCTGACTACACTGTAAACAAACTGATAAAAACAAAACACGCCGTTTCGCTTCACGGGTCGTATTCTGAACACAGACGCGATTGTCTTTCCCAACTAAACCTTGCGCCTTCATAAGATGTAAACTGCTGCCAGCCACGCATGACATGCGGCTAAGGCCAACAGCGCCAACTTTCTTTCAGAATTCATAACATGGAAAAGAAAATATACAAAAATTACAAGGATCTGGGACGGATTATCAGCTGTTACTGCCGAGTACCAGAGCCGTTTCTCGCTCTTTCCGTTGGTTGACGTGCACAGAAGTTTTATGTCGACTGTAAAGTCGTTCGATAAGTACGCGCGTATTTGATTGAATAATCTGTATTTTCTTGTGCAAGCGACGATACGCTATAGTGCAGCAGCTGTGTCAGTGTGCAGATTTGCATCGCTATACCGATAGCTGCAACTACCTCACCGATCGCTAAAAATCAAATTGAATGCGCAAGACAGTATGCCGTCATGTTACTCCAATAAGGCGTACCAAATGACAAGCCTGTGTTTTCACGTACGAGTCAGCGAAGTGCCGGCGAGTGCGCCCGGCGGCTATCTGCGGCGGCCTGTGTGCACTGGCTGAAAGCGCGTCGCATCGACGCTCATCGCTCCTTGTGAGGACACCGTACGCAAGAAACCATGGTTCAGTCAGGTTAACCGATGCCAAAGCTCTACTGTACAGTCAATATTACTCCTCAGAATCGCGTATCATTAAGCCCAGAAGCGCCGATGACATGTAGACGGACTCGGCCGGTACGCTAGGCCTACCTTCGCTGGCCCGACCTCGGCGCAGGCGGCCTGTGTGCACTGGCTGAAAGCGCGTCGCATCGACGCTCGTCGCTCCCTTGTGCGGACACCGTACGCAAGAAACCATGGTTCAGTCAGGTTAACCGATGCCAAAGCTCTACTGTACAGTCATTATTACTCATCGGAATCGCGTATGATTAAGCCCAGAAGCGGCGATGACATGTAGACGGACTCGGCCGGTACGCTAGGCCTACCTTCGCTGGGAGTCGTACTCGTACGGGTCGTATTCGGTTGGCCCGATCTCGGCGCAAGTGGCTCGCGAAGGTTGAGGTTTGCGCATTTCTCAAGCCTCTCACTATCCCATTAAAGTGTACCCGAGGTAAGCAAAACTGCAAGGATTGCCAGAGATGCGCTTGAGTTGTGGTTTTGCCGACCGGCGTTGTTTTTCTGGCGTACTTGTAGTATACATGCCGCAGCACCGCAAGTCGGATCGGACGCCGGATCGTAACGTTCGTAGATTATTCCTCGACCAGCCCTGCTGAAAGATCGTCCCAACTATATTTGTAAGCGCGAAGCTACAGCTCCCAGACTTATGAACCACATTGAGCCGATTGACAGAATGCCAGCTGATAATTGAAATTGAATAACGAAAATGGCGTTGAATGTTAGGTAGTTTTATAGTAAAAGGTAGACGTGCCTACAGTGATCCTAACTATCACCAAATACTTACACGGGCTCGGTTTATGTTTGTCTTTAAATACGCACAATAGAGATGTTGCGCCACCGGCACTAGAAGGGGGGGCCAGACATCATGGGTATATATACCGGTTGCTGAAGGTATGGTTGTCCGTAGCGCGAGCGGTATATGTTCAGTGTTGCTATGTTGTGTACGATTGTAATGTGTGTGCCGATGCCTGTCCCGTATATGTGACGTATGCTTCAAAAAATCTCAACCTGTTCACTGTTAGATTGTAGAAAATGCTCGACAATTATTATTATTATTTTTTTTTTGCGTTAGTCCTAGCAGAAAGAGTGCTTCTACTCTTGGAGGGAGTTGATGCACTCTAGCCAGACCAGATTATAAAATTCTGTGAGAGAGTAGCGTAACTCCCGCAGAGAGTGTATGCACTCCATTTCAGAAGCGTGACTTTACTCTGGCGAGAGAGCTTGTTCACTCTCGCTCAGCCAGAGTACCAGAACTCTGTCGGGAGAGTGTGCCTACTCTGCGTAGCAGAGAGTTCTCAGCACTCCTGAAAAGAGAGTGAAATATGGGACAAGCGTTTACTCCCGCAAAGGGAGTGGCTAGCACACTCTCAGGGCTGTGAGTGTGGCCCTAAACTGAAGCTCGTCATTAAACTGTGATATGCAAATCTTAACACTTTCCATGAGTTCGTTGTGCGGTAATGAAAAGAACAAATCCTCGACGTCCATGCTCAGGGCGGCACAACCCTTTAGAGACTCCCATGTAGTCCGGATCAAAGGGTGAGAGAAATCATCGAGGCAGAGGAGTTCACACGGTCTGGTGACGCATGCGTAAGCATGCCATCGTTTCACCTTTGCGATAAAGAACTTTTGTTTCTGGTGCAACGTAGGGAAAAGGGCAGTCATACTGCATGTGGGTGACGTAATATTATTTTCCTAAACTGGCACATCTTTGCGTGCGTTTTTTGTTTGTTTTTTCACACTCGGTTCTTTTTGTCTCTCTTTTTTTGCTTCGTTCTTCTTATCTGTATATATCGAGTGTTTCAAGAGATGTGTCCAAAATTCTCAAAAATCAGGGAAATGCGATATTTGTTTGATGCCTTCACAATTACTTCTGTAGCCGCAGGCGTCTTATGATGGCTAACTACATCATTTGGGACAGTAATTAAGAAAGTGAAATGGATCAACTTCCTAATTAGTGGAGTTAGGTGGTTATGTGAAATGGGAGAATTGAAGCCCTTGATGCTAAGAACCCATTGCAGCTTTGAGATTTCGAAAAAAGCCGCCTTTGGTAATATTTGCGAAGTAATGAAATTCACCAAAATTCAGCGGTGAAACCGAAACCGAATAAGGAAGAACGCAAATGCCATATTCTTCTGAGACGTCCAGAATGAGTCAGCGTCGTTATATCGACCAGCAACCGACTTTGTTGTGAGAGTGTGCGTGTTGCGATTGCAGTTATAGCGCACAAGCCCACATACGTCAATGAACGCGGAAGAACTATACCTCAGTAATCGTAGTCTTGAAAAGTGACGTCATTCTGGTTGTCTGCTTGTTGCGCTCATTGGTGCTACGGTTCCGGTTTCGCCGTTGAATTTGGCTGAACTTCATTACGCTATAATAATTACTAGAGGCCGGTCTTTCCATATCTGAAAGCTGCGATGGGTTCCTCGCATGAAGAATTTCAATTTTCCTATTTGACATAACCAGCTAACTCCACTAAATAAAGAGTTATTAAATATAATTCTCTCAATAATGTCCCCAATGGTGTCTTAAACAATCTTAAGAAGCCTGCGGCTACAGAAGAAGTAATTGTGAAAGCATGGAACAAATATCGCATTATCCTGATTTTTGAGCGTTTTGGACACATTTCTTGAAACACCCGGTATATGTGTGCACCTTTCAAATAAATTTTAGTGGGAAGAATGCGCTGCGTCTTTGTCATCTCGCTTGTCCTTTGTCTAGTGTTTGCCCTCAATATCATATGTAGAACCCACTGAGGATGTCGCTTCGTTGACAGGTCTATATCGATACTGTGTAATAAGGCGCGACAAAGACCGCTTCCCGGCATCCCCTTGCTGTAGCCATAATAGGGCTGCTGTATAATTACTTAAATAAGCTAATTAATAAGTAAATACATAAATAAATAAATAAACAGTAAGCAGCTCATCCAAGCTTACGCTTTCTCAGCTCAATTCCTTCATCATCGTATCCTGAGACATAACCTTAAAGGGACACTAAAGGGCAAAACGATTTTTCGCGTATTAGTTAAGTGCAATTTCCCAATTCCGGAAACACCACTCTTACCGCGACACGACGCTTGGTAAGCGAGAAAACACGCGAAAAGAAAATGCGGGTGGAGACGCCACTTTGAGATTCCCGCACCAAACACCGTGACGTCATAGATTCTGTAGGCGTCTACTGAGTCCTACGTAGCTTCTAATCGATTAAAATGAGGTGCATTGTCATCTGTGGGTGCCATAGACCTAGCATACGAAGTTTTAGACAATTTCATCGAGCCAATGTCGCGAAAATACGAAAAATACATTTGGAATTTTTTGACGTCACGCTCGCAGATAACGGCGCCAAATTTAAAAATAAAACTTCAACCGTGATTTTCTCCGCTAATAATGAACTTATGATAGTGAAACATAATGAACTTATGATAGTGAAACATATGGCATTAGAGTTCTCAGAGTGCAGTTTGTCAATCTAAACCAAGTCATTGTTTCGCTTTAGTGTCCCTTTAAGACATCGTGGCCTAATGGAAT
>JALIZH010011225.1:0-14129 GCA_030522465.1 Rhipicephalus appendiculatus
CATTATACGAACACTGTAATAACAGCCCACACGGGAAATCGCTGAAGCCCACACTCACAGAAGTAGAGGGAGTACTTGAAGAGCAGGGCAACTGCATTACTCTCGCCAGAGTTCCTTAACTCCGTGGGGGGAGTAGTGCAGAGTTAGCCGCCGAACGTACTCTTTCCTTGAAGGAAGAGTAAAAGAGGCTGCGAACGCTCTGCTACTCAGGCGGAGTTCCCAATCTATGCAACTCTCGCGCCGATGCGGCGTGAATGGGGTCTGGAACTCCGTCCTTAGCGGACGAAGTATACAATCTAGCGCCTGCATCTCACCTACGCGACGCCTCAAAACAATGTAACTTGTCTCGTAACCATACGCCTTCGAGCGTAGACGCCACAGATGCAAGTTTATTGCGTCATGTTAGTAGAATTACTTTCAGTGATAACAAACGTATGGTTTTATGATTGTGAACGTTTCAATAAACGCCAACAGCGGCACCTTCGAATCAAGAAACAGCGGCAACTTCTAACTCGTGGCCAAAAATTAGTTTATGGCACAGGCTAATTGCCACTAGAGCAACGTAGGCACTCGAGACATTCGTAAAAAAAAAAAAAAGTGCCTTACAAAAAAAAAAAAAGAGAGAGACTCGGCCAGCAGAATTCGACCTCGCTACCTCCCGATTACCAGGCGAGTACTAAAGCTCTACCACCACGCCACGTCTCACCGCGCTGACTACACTGTAAACAAACTGATAAAAACAAAACACGCCGTTTCGCTTCACGGGTCGTATTCTGAACACAGACGCGATTGTCTTTCCCAACTAAACCTTGCGCCTTCATAAGATGTAAACTGCTGCCAGCCACGCATGACATGCGGCTAAGGCCAACAGCGCCAACTTTCTTTCAGAATTCATAACATGGAAAAGAAAATATACAAAAATTACAAGGATCTGGGACGGATTATCAGCTGTTACTGCCGAGTACCAGAGCCGTTTCTCGCTCTTTCCGTTGGTTGACGTGCACAGAAGTTTTATGTCGACTGTAAAGTCGTTCGATAAGTACGCGCGTATTTGATTGAATAATCTGTATTTTCTTGTGCAAGCGACGATACGCTATAGTGCAGCAGCTGTGTCAGTGTGCAGATTTGCATCGCTATACCGATAGCTGCAACTACCTCACCGATCGCTAAAAATCAAATTGAATGCGCAAGACAGTATGCCGTCATGTTACTCCAATAAGGCGTACCAAATGACAAGCCTGTGTTTTCACGTACGAGTCAGCGAAGTGCCGGCGAGTGCGCCCGGCGGCTATCTGCGGCGGCCTGTGTGTACTGGCTGAAAGCGCGTCGCATCGACGCTCATCGCTCCTTGTGAGGACACCGTACGCAAGAAACCATGGTTCAGTCAGGTTAACCGATGCCAAAGCTCTACTGTACAGTCAATATTACTCCTCAGAATCGCGTATCATTAAGCCCAGAAGCGCCGATGACATGTAGACGGACTCGGCCGGTACGCTAGGCCTACCTTCGCTGGCCCGATCTCGGCGCAGGCGGCCTGTGTGCACTGGCTGAAAACGCGTCGCATCGACGCTCGTCGCTCCTTGTGCGGACACCGTACGCAAGAAACCATGGTTCAGTCAGGTTAACCGATGCCAAAGCTCTACTGTACAGTCATTATTACTCATCGGAATCGCGTATGATTAAGCCCAGAAGCGCCGATGACATGTAGACGGACTCGGCCGGTACGCTAGGCCTACCTTCGCTGGGAGTCGTACTCGTACGGGTCGTATTCGGTTGGCCCGATCTCGGCGCAAGTGGCTCGCGAAGGTTGAGGTTTGTGCATTTCTCAAGCCTCTCACTATCCCATTAAAGTGTACCCGAGGTAAGCAAAACTGCAAGGATTGCCAGAGATGCGCTTGAGTTGTGGTTTTGCCGACCGGCGTTGTTTTTCTGGCGTACTTGTAGTATACATGCCGCAGCACCGCAAGTCGGATCGGACGCCGGATCGTAACGTTCGTAGATTATTCCTCGACCAGCCCTGCTGAAAGATCGTCCCAACTATATTTGTAAGCGCGAAGCTACAGCTCCCAGACTTATGAACCACATTGAGCCGATTGACAGAATGCCAGCTGATAATTGAAATTGAATAACGAAAATGGCGTTGAATGTTAGGTAGTTTTATAGTAAAAGGCAGACGTGCCTACAGTGATCCTAACTATCACCAGATACTTACACGGGCTCGGTTTATGTTTGTCTTTAAATACGCACAATAGAGATGTTGCGCCACCGGCACTAGAAGGGGGGGCCAGACATCATGGGTATATATACCGGTTGCTCAACGTATGGTTGTCCGTAGCGCGAGCGGTATATGTTCAGTGTTGCTATGTTGTGTACGATTGTAATGTGTGTGCCGATGCCTGTCCCGTATATGTGACGTATGCTTCAAAAATCTCAACCTGTTCACTGTTAGATTGTAGAAAATGCTCGACAATTATTATTATTTTTTTTTTGCGTTAGTCCTAGCAGAAAGAGTGCTTCTACTCTTGGAGGGAGTTGATGCACTCTAGCCAGACCAGATTATAAAATTCTGTGAGAGAGTAGCGTAACTCCCGCAGAGAGTGTATGCACTCCATTTCAGAAGCGTGACTTTACTCTGGCGAGAGAGCTTGTTCACTCTCGCTCAGCCAGAGTACCAGAACTCTGTCGGGAGAGTGTGCCTACTCTGCGTAGCAGAGAGTTCTCAGCACTCCTGAAAAGAGAGTGAAATATGGGACAAGCGTTTACTCCCGCAAAGGGAGTGGCTAGCACTCTCTCAGTGCTGTGAGTGCATTCTACACTAGTAGCGAATGCATGACACTTTATGATAAAGATTCTTTGGCCGCCAAGACATGACTCATTGTGTTTGTCACGAAGCGCTGAGGTATCGTTTAGGCTCATAATTTTAAACACACGCACGCACGCACGCACGCACACGCACGCACACACACACACACACACACACACACACACACACACACACACACACACACACACACACACACACACACACACACACACACACACACACACACACACACACACACACGCGCACACACACACACACACACACACACACACACGCGCGCGCGCGCAAACACACACACACACAAACACACACACACACACACACACGCGCACACACACACACACACACACACGCGCACACACACACACACACACACACACACACACGCGCACACACACACACACACACACACACACACACACACACACACACACACACACACACGCGCACACACACACACACACACACACACACACACACGCGCGCGCGCGCGCAAACACACACACACACAAACACACACACACACACACACACACACACACGCGCACACACACACACACACACACACACACACACACGCGCGCGCGCGCGCGCAAACACACACAGAGAGAGACGACCTGTAGCATTCGGCGCGTGCGCTATCTCGGTTGACATCACCAAACGGCTCGTATGCCCTTCTACGTGATCTTCTCTCACCGTTTCGCGTTTCGACAGCAGGCTGCGAGTAAAACCGCTTCTCTCCCTGCAGTGGCCGTATTCCTTTATACCAGCGTTCTATAGCGGAGCTGTTAAGGCTGAGCTCAGAGGGGCTTGTCCAGCAGACAAGTTCAAACTGCGCGAAGAACACGGAAGAACATAGAAACACGTACTATATGTCATAGTCACGTATGGTGGCAAGGAGTGGGAAAAGGAGCGGAAATGTGAGGTAGAGGGAAAGGAGGAAAGAGAGTGGAGGAGGGAGAGGAGTTGGAGGTTGGAGACAAGCAGGTGGTCAAACGTACGGAAGTTTCGGCTGAGCCAATGGGGCCCTGAACCCACCCTACGAGCAAGATCTCTTATCCTTACACAAATAAAAGGCTTCTCTCCTTCAGTGCTAAACCCTGCCCATGTTCGCCTACCTTTGCGCAACTTTGCATTTCATCGCTGAGGCTTCCCCTCAGCTCCACTGCACCTTTACGTTGTTAAGTCTGTTAAAACCACGAGTACGTTGTAGAGTTACGCGAGATGAGATCCAAAATAGTTAGCTGCGTACAACATTACAATTTCTTGCTATCGCAATCACTGCTTTGCCCTTGCGGCGAAACTGGTTTAGAAGTTGGTTATATGCTAATTAAGCAGAATAGAAACTGTGCGCAGGGCGAGTTCTACGCGCGCTCGGGCGTGTGCCTGGCGCTGCACATCACGAACCAGAAGCCGTCCGGCTGGGAGTACTCGGTGGCGGTGTTCTTCTGCCTCAACCTGCTCGCCTTCGCCACCATCGTGGCGGCGTACGCCTACATGTACCTCAGCATCCGACGCTCCAAGACGGCCGTCAAGAGGCACGCCGCGCGCCATGCCGCCGACAGCCTGGTCGGACGCCAGATGGCGCTCATCGTGCTCACAAACTCGCTCTGCTGGTTCCCCATGATCGTCATGGGCCTGATGGCCATGTCGGGAGTCCGCATCCCCGGCGAGTACTCCTTCCTCACAAGAAGCTTCTTAGTAATTAAGCGGGACCATTTCTTTCCGAGAAATCCACGGTGTTCGTATTACGTGCACACTTGCGCTACGGAGCGGGTGGTTGTCAATTTTCCCCGTAATTGCCACAAAAACAGTGGCGTTGAATACTGCGAGGCCTTCATGGATCAAAAATCGTTGCATGTGCTCTCCAACACTCGGCAACGGCACTGCGGGCTGTCCGCAAAGTCAAGCCCCGTTGTCCAGCTTGCTCATTGAAAACGTTAATTGACGCCGTGAACTGTCTCATTCCGATCGGACGACGTGGCTTTCAGGGAAATAGAATTAATCGTGCAACATAAAGCACTCGCCGAATTAAAACCTTCTTCCGCAATACAGCAGCATTCAAACGTGGCGTGCAAACAGCCAAGTTCGATGACCGAAATGACGATTGTCAGTAAGAATTTACTATCCCGATGGACACATAATTGGTCAGCTTTCTCAAAAAATTGGGGGACCCTTAAGCTTCGCCTTTGAGAGTTGAACGCGATAGCGATATCCTATCCCTAGTGCGTACTTCAATCATTCAGTGCATACTATGTACAGATCCAGCTTTCACGGACATCCGCGTTTAGTTCGCGTGTCTTCCACCACGTGCCGCATGACTTTTATCTTTTGAATCTCGCGCGAAGTCAAGAGTTGCGTCAAGGCAAGAAAGAAAAGGAAAGAAACAAAAAGTTCAGAACACACAGCTTCACGACTTGGCGTGGCCTGCCGCGTTCGTTGCTAACGGCGACAAAGATAAGGCCGGCGAGCTGCGACGTTAAAATGGCTAGTCATTCCCCGATCCTATGGCAACGACTCGTTTCACGCATCACAAAAAGAAAACGGTGCCCGACTGCACCGGGAATTCGGAAGGGCAGCCAAACGTATTATTTTATTCCGTTCGCATTTTTTTACAGCAAGTATGTTATGCCCGCCGTTTGTCCGGTTCGCGATGTAGAGAGGAAACCATGATCTTGCCGGCGCGGCCACGTCAAGAAAAATTAAGAACTGTGCCTAGTTAAACCAGTGTAACCATAGACAAGCCTTATTAAGCCATGTTGAGCATGGTAAAACCTAATTAACTGCGCATAACTAAGCTAATGAAATCACACCTCAGAAAGCCCTAATTTAACCGAGCTGAGATTCTCGTGTGCCTAATAATGCCGAATTTTGTAAGATGCGCCAAGCTTAGCCTAATACTAATTAAGAGTTAATATAACTAGTGGTAGCTCGACTAATTAGCTAATTAAGCTTAGCTTGACATGGGATGGAAGCTAATCGAGACCAAGCTTCAAATTTGCAAGTTAGGCCAATTTACCTAATAAAGGTAAGTAAGGTACTTGGTGCTGTGATTGCCAAGCGATTCCCAATGAAACCCGATCGATGCCTATCCGATACTCGTGGATCGCAATGTGATCGCGTGAACACTTCGTGCATGGACGTGTGAATGAACGTGTGCCTAGTCAATTGCCAAGGCGAGTGCCGACCAGCTCTGCTCTGCCCCAGCCTTACGCGACTCAGCGCAAGCTGCGCAAATTTTTTACCATGTTGAAAGGCTCGGCCGATGGCAGATCATGAAGCAGTTGGCGCACATTTAATGACTTGACAGTCGAATGATAGCATTTCGCAATGTTTAGTTCTAGGTTACTTAGCTTGTAGCGTCTGCTTACTTTTCGTCCCCGTGTTTTCCGAGCTTTTTTCTACTGCTTAGGTTTCTCTGGATGCACAGAAAGCTGCTGTACTTCTTATAATAATTGTTGGGGTTTTGCGTCCAAAGAACACGATATGAATGTGAGAGATGCCATAGTGGAGGACCCCCGATAGTTAGACCACGTGGGGTTCTTTAACGTGTACCTAAATCTGAGCACATGGGCTTCCTGCATATTGCGTCCATCAAAATGCAGCCTCCGCGAACTAACATGGTGCTACCAAACGTGTGGTTCAAACTACTAAGTACGGCCGCGGCGGCGCATTTTCGATGGAGGCGAAAATGCTTGAGGCCCATGTGCTTAGATTTAGGTGCACATTAAAGAACTCCCGGTGGTCGAAATGTTGAGAGCCCTCCACTGCGGCGTCTCTCATCATACGGTCGTTTTGAGACGTTGGACCCCAACAATTATTATGACTATTAAAGTACAAAGTAATCGTTCTAGAAGGTATTGGCTCGTGGTACACACAAATCGGCGCAATAGCACACATGATGACGCACGTGTGCTAGCGCTACAGATTTTCCGGTCACCGGTTCCAAAAACACTACCTAAACATCATCATTCGAACGCCGTGTGGTATGATTTTTTAATGAACGAAAAATTAATAAGAATAATAATAGTAATATCTGGGGTATTATGTGACAAGACCAGGATATGATGAGGCCCGCGGTATAGGAGAACTCCGGAAATTTTGATCATCTGGCGTTCTTTAAGGTGCTTTGACATCGCACAGTACATGCGGTCCTCTACCATTTCGCCTCCATCGAAATGCGACCACCGCGGCCGGGATCAAACCTGCACCTTTCAGGTCACCAGCCGACCTCCATAGCCGCTATGCCGTCGTGGCGGCATATCTACAGTGTCTCCACAGCCACCATTGTCCCCCATGAAAAAAAAAAAAGCATGGAATAAAATTCTAATAAAGAGTCTAAGGCAGGGAGCTACCATCTCTCCAATTCTATTCACCGCGTGTTAACAGGAGGTTTTCAGAGCGTTGGATTGCGGACAGCATGCGATAGCAGTTAAAGGAGAGTAGCTTAGTAACATGCGATTCGCTTGTGATATTGCCATGTTTAGTAACTCGGGAAAACTATTGCAAATCATAATTACTGAATTAGACAGGGAAAGCAGAGCGGTGGGTCAGAAAATTGATATGCAGACAAATAAAGCAATGTTCAGCAGTCTCCGAAGAGAAGAGTGGTTTGCGATGCCTATCAAAACACTGGAAGTAGTAAAGGAATGCGTCTGTTTAGGGAAGGTAGGGACCACAGATACGAACCATGAGAATGAAGTAACCAAAAGTATAAGTATGTTGTAGTGTGCATTTGACACGTATTCTGAGATAATGATTGGCACATGGTGAAACAAGCTCCGTCCTGTGTCCTTTCTAAGTCTTCGTGCATTTCGCGCTTGTTTCACCATGAACCTTTACCAACATGCCCAACTGGCAGTCATCCTTGATGATTGGCAGTTTACCACTATCTCTCAAGAGAAAAGCGAATGGTAATTTACCACTATATCTCAAGGGAATGCAGCGAGAAGACAAGATAACTGGTGGCAATTGAAAGTAAGAGCCTGCATTCTAACAGAAGGCAAGCGCGCGAACGGGAGGCATAAAGTTAAATTGGCAGGTGAGATTCAGAAGCTGCCGGCGCTAACGTGGGCGCAGCCTGCACATGACCGGGTTGATTGGAGAAACATGGGAGTGGCATATACCTTACAATTAGCGTAGTCATGTTGCATAGTCATGATGATGATCAGACACTTGTGAATCGTGAATGCGAAAGTATCATTTGACGATTCGTACACAGTTTCAAATTTATATATATATATATATATATATATATATATATATATATATATATATATATATATATATATATATATATATATATATATATACCGGGTGTTCAAAGTTTAGCTTTATGCTTTTCTTAAAATTCGGCACTGGGAAGAACATGAAAACAACCTTTACAGATAACATATATATCCAGGGGGGACACAAAGTGAGAATATAATTATCACTGTCAGGAGCCCAATTAACCCAGATTCAATAATTAACTTTTTAGTGACTGCAGCAAGCAAGCATGTTTATATTAAAAAGTTGAAGGGAGTCGCGTTTATTCACAGTTCCATTTGGAAGAATTTTTCTAACATGTCTGTGCTCCGAGATATCCCGCCGCAAAGTTTAATTGATTACGCATGCAGGGCGCTGTTGATCAGCGCAATGTTCCTCCCCGATGTGACGAACAGTCATTGCTTGCTATCGCCAGCCAGTAGCAAAAGGGTAACCGTTATCATCTTTGCCTGTGCCTTCGACCCGTTATCAGACTAAACGACGCACGCACCTGCCACGGCCCACCGGGGAGGAGTTTGAGCCACCACTGACTGTCTTGCATGCGTAATCAGGTAAACCACAATTAAACTTTGCAGCGGGATATCTCGGAGCACAGACATGCTAGAAGAATTCTTCCAAGTGGAACTGTGTATAAATGAGACTGCCTCAAACTTTTCAATACAAACATGCTTTCTTGCTGCAATCAATAAAAAGTTAATTATTGAAAATGAGTTAATTGGGCACCTGAAAGCGATAATTATTGTCTCATTGCGTGTGCCCCTGGATGTATAAGTTATCTGCAAAGGTGGTTTTCACGTTCTTCCCAGTGCTGAATTTTAATAAAACCATAGAGCTTAACTTTGAACACCCGGTATAATGTATTTTTACAACGCCAAAAGTGTGTCAAGAAGCCAATCAGGTTTCGCCTTAGCGAAGTATATGGGGCAGCGCTAGCACGCATACAAGGGCGAGAAAAGACAGGACATGCGCTGACAAGACACAGACAGCGCATGTCCTGTATTTTCTCGTCCTTGTATTCGTTCTCGCGCTGCCCCATATACTGCACTATGAAACCTAACCAACTAGCCCACTTTTCCGTTATTCGCCTTAGCGTTTTTAGTGAGTGTAACACGTGCTTAGGTTTGATTTATTTATTTATTTATTTATTTATTTGTTTATTTATTTATTTATTTATTTATTTATTTATTTATTTATTTATTTATTTATTTATTTATTTATTTATTTATTTATTTATCTCAAATGCACTCAAGCGCTTGGGCATTCTAGAGGGGAGTGCGGTACATGTGTACAACAATAAGAAGAATACCGATGTTTCAGCGAACACTTTCAAAAACATTTAAAGGTTGGCTGTTAGGTATTGTACAATTTTAGCTCGTCAGCTGGTTTACGAGAAGAGGCTGAAGTTACTACACAAAAAATTGAAAGGCTTAGTCCACTATCTAACGAAAATTTACTAATTGTGATCTTAACTAATTGAATTATCGCCCACATTTCAATTCCCAATGTTTAGTCGTGGAGTTCTCAAGGCAACCTGGAACGAATTTTTTATGATGCCACTAGTTTCGAGGTATTACCTAATTCGTGAACATTACAGAGAAAGGCATTGCCATTCGAATTATATTCTTAACAAAACATCCTTTCATGTATTGAAGCCCAACATTAAGTCTAACGCGATGTATTTCTTCGACACTGATCTCCACGCTCCTTAGCCTAAGTGCGCATATCGTGTGCCAGCCACAGTGCGTCGCAACATCGCACAAGTGACACGGCTCAACACGGCGTCATACAGATCTCGAACTGCCGATGGGTCTCACCGATCGAAATTGTAAAAAAAAAAGAAAAAAAAAAAAGACGGCTCAATTGCCTAGTTTTTTGCGTAGACTATGGCTTGCTGAAAAAGATCACACGTAAGGACATCTATCCCTATAGCCACTAATAGACGACGCCGCGACTGCTGGCATGGAGCATAGTTTTTCTCTCTCTCTCTCTCTCTCTATTCGTTGGACCTGCGCTCCGGCTGCTTGCAGCCCGATGGCTGAACTTGACCACCGCTAACCAGCCTTCGTTAGATTCGATGGCTTATATGAATTTATTATGACGCGATTCGGGCTGTGCAACGCGCTTGCAACATTTGAACGCATGATCGGCGTCCTTCGCGGCTTCAAGTGGCAGACGAATCTCTACTACCTGGATGGTACTCTGATATTTTCAGACGGCTTTCAACACATCTACAAAAGGACGTAGCTGTCGTCACTAGTATCAGCTCTAATGGCATTGAGGTAAACTTAAAGAAGTGTTGCTTTGGCGTACGAAAGCTGCTTATTCTGGGCCGTCTTCTTCCGAGATGGCGTCCTTCCGGATCCACGACACTTCGTGCTCTTGCTTCGTTTCCTAAACTGGCAATGAAATACCTTCGCAGCTCTCTATGCCTTTGATTTTTATTTTACACGTTTCATTCGCCGCTTCCCCGCAATTATAGCGCATTTCACAGACCTCCGCTGCGGCTGCGACCTTTGAGCGAAGTCACATGTGGCGATGCATCCAGAAAACTCCGATGAATTCTTACTTCGCCTCCAATCTTGCGACATTTTGATTTGCTCGCCCCATATGAGAGAGAGAGAGAAGTTTATTATGAAAGAAAAGCTGAGAGCACCCAAAATGAAATTGACAAGGACACTAGCGGCGTTGTGTTCGGCGCTGTGCTTGCCCAGCGTAAACGCGGATTTGACGAGTTAGTTGTTGCTTACAGTGTTGCTGTTGGCGGCTGCTTTGCGCCAAAGTGGCTACTTTTGGACCCCGTTGGCGACGAAAATTTCCAGTTGGCGCAATGGCTCTTTTTTAAACTTGTGGTTTTACTTATTCAAAATAGTTTTATTTATTCATGAATAGTAAAGACTGGATAATAGCGCTTCTGTTCTGTTTGGCGAGAAATTCGGCGATAGGATCAAATGTCATGGCTGCTTTTGGCTACTTTTTGGCGTGAGTTCTGGCGCCTTTTCGTGTCACACCCAACGGCAACCCTGGTTGTTTATGCCAGCCATGCACCTACCAAAGCACGCACAAGCATACATAAAGTACGGTTGAACCCCGTAACCCCCCTGCATCCGCCGATCAATACACATTCTAGCGGCGGTCTTCTTGTCCATCTACGACGCGTTCCCGCTGTAGCCGTCACCGACATGCCTGTGCAGTGGAGCAAAAACCCCTGCGTTGCTTCCCCTATGGTCTTGTTGCGTGAAGCAACGTCACCTACCATCCCTAGAGAAATAAGTCATCAAACACACCATTTCATTCGTCGTGACAGTTGATCGACCATCACAACTACCTCTATGATGGACGCAAATCGCTCTTATTCCGCGCCATCTACGTTAAGACATATGCGCCACCTTCAACGCTGACTCACAGTGTGCACATGCCGAAGGGTTGAAGATTTGCACTTTCCTCCAGCTCTGCTACTATCAACGCAGAATGTACCGCTTCTTACACCGCCACATTTGTTGCGCGCGCAGCGCCACACGAATCCCCCTTTCCATCTCCCTGCTCCGTAACAACCACTGACTTGCCCTCTCCGTCCCTTGGACTTCGCCGGTGTTGATTTGTATGGACTTCTTTCCATTACTCCTGCTGCCAACCGACAGATAATTGTTGCCATCGATTACACGCTAAGCAGATACTTCACTATTGCCATCTGCATCGGCTAGCAGTGTTGCCTCTCATTTCACACCACGTCATTCTACAGCACGGCGCACTACGCGAGCCGCGCATCGTCCGAAGGACGTGTATTTCGGTCGTCGTCAAGAAATTCTAGAGGGGAATGCAAGGTCTTTCACCACACGACCACATCTTACAATTATAAAACGAATGGTTTAACAGAAATATTTAATCGAACATCAGGTGATGTGCTGACAATGTACGTCACTTCCGGTTACTAAGACTGGAACCGTGTCATTCTCTTCGTGACGTACGCCCAAAACACTGCTACGCAGACCACGAAAGGACTCTCTCCTGTCTTCTACCTATAAGGACTCGAGCCCTCCTGCACGTTATGCGCAATACCTCCTTGCCACGCTTATGTGAGTGAGTCGACGGCAGTTCCCAAGCTGCTAAGCGCTGAAGAGGGTCGCCAGAGTGCCCGATGTCACTCCACTGCTGGCAAGCAGCGCCAAATACACCATCGAGATGTCTCGAAGCCTTTTAGCGTCGTATTCCCGGGACTGACTTGTGTGGCTCTGGATTCCTTGAGCTAGCCCCGGTCGGTCAACAAACTTCTTTCGAAGTACCGCGGCCCGTCCCGTATGGTCTAACAAGCCGCGTACTTGATGTCCGGCGTCAAGCCACTTGAGCTTTCTTCTAATCTAGTAATCAACAATGTCGAGGCATGAGATTGCGCAATGGACCTGCTAAAGCCTTACTATCTCAGTGCCGTGGCACGGCCGCTGGATAATGGCCGTGGTATACTGCCTGTAATTCGCCAGGATGGCTCTGTTTCGGAAGGGAAGTAAACAGAGAGTTTTAGAACACCGCACGCAAAGCTTGCCGGCATTGCAGGCGTAGCGTTAACGTTCGTCACTTAACGGGAGCCCGCAAGAGGCTAGCGTACGACGCATGCGCAACGCAAACGCAAAGCTTCGCGTACGCTGTTCTAAAACTCTCTAAAAGCGGCACTGCTTGCAGAAGCAGAGAACGCTGCTTATGTAGAAAGAAAAAGAAGACGATTCGGCAACGCGAGCTTTGCGCTGGTTCTGCCATTGCTGCTCAGTCTCCAATAGTATAGTGCTTATTTAAAACGCTTCATTACACTATCAATAGCTTCTATCATGCTTTCCTTGGATTCAATATGTGTTGCCTTATTGAGGCTGTGGTTAACTGAAATAGGCCTATGGTTCCCCTTCTTTGTTGTTTAGATAATGGGTTGCGTAATAAGAAATGCTAAAACATGAGAACTTTACTTGCTCCATATCTAGAAGCGAAACCGGCTGTGTAGCAAAGATTCTGCTTGCAACGCTTTAGCGAAAAACAAGAAACTAAATCTTCAGCAATGACGCACTAGTAATATTAATTGCTGGAACTTTACACGCCAAAACTACGATATGTTTATGAGCCGCGCCGTAGATGAGGTCTGGACTGGAAAAAATGATGTCCTACAGCACGCGCTTAGCGCTGTAGGCGTCCCCCCATTCCCCTGTCGCGGCAGAAGAGTGTGCCGGAAATTTCGACCACCTGGGGTTCTTTAACGTGAATTTACATCTACGTACGGCATCAAAATCCAAGTACTAGTGGATTTTTTCGCCTCGTTCGAAAATGCTAGAGCCGCGGCCACGATCAAACCGGTGCCCTTCGGGCCGGCAGACCGTAACCACTGACAGCAATTCTATAAAAAAAAAAAAAGAAAGAAAGAAAGAAAAAAAAAAAACGAACAATATTACTGCGATTCGAACCCGTGCCGCATTCACCGCGCGTGAGTCGCTAGAACGAACGCTCAACCATCTAGGCCACAACACACAACAGTCGCGAGGCGGTAAAATGGGTCTTATCAGGATACAATGGCCGAAGACGCAAGTCGAAGACGCGACTGTGTTGTAGAAAAACTTCATTTTTGGAACGTGTTTTTCTTCCCACAGAAACATGATTGCGGCCTCAAATGAAAGCTTCGTCTCCGTACTACTCAGATCTCCGGGAAATTTGCAGGATTCCGTCTAGTTTTTTCAGACGGCCCGTTTTTGTCCCGAAAAAGCGAGGCGTGATTTCGGCCGCTTCCATAGGACCCCATTGTTTAAACTTTAGTCGTCGTGGGGAACAGAATGTGAAGTCCCGATGTTAACGATGCTGCATTTGTTAAGTGCGGTACAGCTCCTGAAAGGTGCCCCTTTAAGAAGTTTTGGAAATTGAGCCTCTACGATTTTTTATCGTCGAAAAATGACTCTGTCCCATTGAAAACGGGGAGAGCTTCCAGCAGTGGCCGCTAGGAGCGCTGATCATTCAATGTCCCCAGCTGGATCTGATGGGTAGAATTCATTAAACCATGAGCAATTATGCG
>JALIZH010011226.1:0-72136 GCA_030522465.1 Rhipicephalus appendiculatus
ACACCATGTCTGAGTCTGGAATCCGGAACGTCGTGAAGGGTATTGACGATGACGCTTTCACCATGCTGCTCGCCAAAAACCCTGTCACAGTGGCCGAAGTCATAACGCTGTGCCAGAGCTACGAGGAGCTCCGCCGGCAGCGTTCGATGACCCGTCGCTCCCCTTCACGAGATGCAGAGTTTGCTGGCTCGGTGGCCACCTCTAATCAATCGGCGTTGCTGCCACAGCTCAAGTCATTCATCCGGGAGGAAATCGCATGGCAGTTCTCTCTCCTGGCCTTTGCCCACCCGCCGACCGTTCAGCAATCGGCTACCACCCTTCTTCCTTCCCTCCGCCGAGCGATTGAGCAGGGAATTTCGGGAGGTCATAACAGCGTACCACCAACAACCTCCGGCTCCTGCGCCCCAGAGTTACGCTCAAGTTGTCGCCAGGCCGCCTCAAGTGTTTCCGGCGGCCGCACCTCTGACTTACGCCGAAGCCGCCGCTCGACTTCCGTCCACCGAAGCGAGTGTGCAGGCTACGTATGCTGACGTCGTCCCTAGGCCTCGACTTGAGCCCACCATCCAGTCATTCCAGCCGCCGATCCGTCCGTCAGGTCTTGGGACATGGGCGCGACCTACCCCGGCGAACAAATGGCGCACACCCGACAACCGGCCCATCTGCTTTGCATGCGGATACGCCGGTCACGTGGCACGTTACTGCTTTCGTGTGCAGCCGCCTCCTGTCCACGTCACCTGTCGCTGGCCAGCTGAGCCGTCCCTTTCACGACCCACCCCCGTCTATGCCACCGACGTCGCGCCCAGCTCTATCTCCTCGCAGGTCCACCTCTCCACGACGCCGATCCCTGTCACCCATGCGGCCAAGTTCGGCCGCTCAAGAGCAGGAAAACTAGTCGTCGCAGTCCAAGAAGGCAAGGGCTGCGACGCTATCGAACTGTGAAAGCCCTCAGAGAAATCCATCGAATGTCGTTGACGTGTTTGTGGACGGTGTTCGCGCATCTGCCCTTATTGATACTGGAGCTGCCGTATCCGTTATGGACGCAAAACTTTGCCGCTTACTCTGAAAAGTGACGACGCCACTTTCTGGGATGTCCCTCCGTACCGCTAGTTCGCAGAGTATTCATCCTACAGCAGTGTGCACAGCTCGCGTCGTCATTCAGGACGTTCTATATGTCGTCGAGTTCATCATCATTACTGCATGCTCCCACGACGTCATCCTGGGATGGGACTTTCTCTCCCGCCACGACGCCGTCATTCATTGTGCCTCCGCCAAAACTGAACTCTCACCGTTCGCACATTTGACGCCAGTAGATAGTCCCTCGGCACTGAGCAAGATCCTCGTCAAAGACGATACGACAGTGCCTCCAAGCTCGTCAACGGCTGTGTCGGTCTACTGCACCGGTCTCTCCGACACAGTTGCACTCGTTTCGCCATCTGACCGTGGTTGCAGTAGGAAAGGGTTGTTGGTACCTTTCGCGACCGTGCAATTAACTCAGGGCGACACCGCTATTTTTGTGACCAACCCATTCCCGGAAATTGTTACGTTGGTTCGAGGGGAATGTCTCGGCAGAGTGGAACCCGTCGACGACGCACAAGTCCTGGACGTACCAAGTGACTCGCACTGTCCCAGTTCCCGTACCATCAGTGCTCTTTCCACGTCTGATCCGTCATCTGCTGATGTATTTGGCAACTCCATCGCTGACAACCTTATGTCGGTCCAACGTTCCCAGCTTCTGGGCCTATTGCAAGAATTTCGATCTTCTTTCGATGTCAGGCAAACTTCTCACAGACATCGCATCGACACTGGCGCCCAACCACCGTTACGGCAACGTCCATATCGCGTGTCGCCTGCCGAACGTCGGGTAATGAATGAGCAAGCAGACGATATGCTCCGACGCGACGTAATTTGGCCTTCGGACAGCCCATGGGCGTCTCCTGTTCTCGTTGCGAAGAAGGACAGTTCTGTGCGGTTCTGTGTGGACTACCGACGGCTCAATAAGATCACTCGCAAGGATGTTTATCCACTATCGCGCATCGACGACGTGATTTACAGCCTCCACGGAGCCGAATTCTTTTCTTCTCTCGATTTGCGCTCGGGGTACTGGAAAGTACCCATGGCTGACGACGCTCGACCGAAGACAGCCTTTGTCACTCCCGACGGCTTTGTCACTCCCGACCTTTGAGCGCATGATGGACACCGTTCTGCGCAACTTGAAATGGCACACGTGCTTGTGTTACCTGGACGACGTCGTTGTTTTCGCTCCAGATTTCTCCACGCATCTCCAACGTCTGAAAGAAGTTTTCACACATGTGAGCAACGCCGGCTTCCAACTAAATCTGAAGAAGTGCCGATTTGCAGCACGGCAACTCACAATCCTAGGATACGTCGTGTCCAAGGACGGAATTCTTCCCGATCCGGCCAAGCTTCGGGCCGTGGCCGAGTTTCCCAAACCTGCGTCCGTCAAAGAACTGCGCAGTTTCGTAGGCCTGTGCTCACACTTTCGACGATTCATACGAAACTTTGCGACGATCATATCACCACTGACGAAGCTCCTTGGAAGTAATGGGCCCCTTAATTCGTGGTCATCCGAGTGCGACGACGCGTTCGCCAAGCCCCGCCATTTGTTGACGTCTCCTCCCATACTACGCCACTACGACCTTACGGCCCCAACGGAGGTGCACACAGACGCCAGCGGCGTAGGCCTCCGCGATGTCCTAGCGCAGCGCAAACCCGGATTCTCCGAATATGTCGTGGCATACGCAAGCCGTACGCTCACGAGAGCCGAGACAAATTACACCGTCACGGAAAAAGAGTGCCTGGCGATCGTCTGGGCCCTTACAAAGTTTCTACCCAATTTGTATGGTCGCCCATTTGATGTCGTCACCGACCATCACGCACTATGCTGGCTGTCGTCATTGAAGGATCCCTCAGGCCGTCTCACCCGCTGGGCTCTTCACCTGCAAGACTACGACATCCGCGTGCTGTACCGCAACGGACGCAAGCATGCTGACGCCGACGCCCTCTCGCGCTCCCCTCTGCCTGACGACAGAGCCTCCTGCTCAGTATCTTCCATTGCTGTTTCTGTCATCGTTGTTCACGTCATCGCTACCGAACAGCGCAAGGATAATTGTATCGCCCCGCTGATCGACTTACTCTCTGATCCGTCCGCAACACCATCCACTCGCGCCTTGCGTCGTCAAGCTCACCATTTCGCCATATGTGACGGCTTGCTGCATCGACGCAATTACAACGCCGACGGCCGGCAGTGGCCACTCGTGATACCCCGCAGTCTGCGGTCGGAAATATGTGAGTCATATCACTCTGATCCGCAATGCGCGCACTCTGGGGTGTCCAAAACTTAGCACCGCATTCGACAACGCCACTTCTGGCGAGGGATGTACCTCTACGTGCAGAAGTTCGTTCGCTCCTGCCTCGATTGCCAACGCCGCAAACCGTCAACACACATGTCCCCAGCCGGTCTACAACCGTTACCTTGCCCTGACCGTCCGTTTGGGCGCGTGGGTATCGATTTATATGGACCACTTCCTCTGACGTCGGCTGGTAACCGCTGGGCCATCGTCGCCGTAGACCATCTAACGCGATACGCCGAATCCGCCGCTCTCCCTGCGGCTCCTGCGCGGGATGTTCCTCCTTCCTGCTGCACCGATTCATACTGCGTCACGGTCCACCCCAGGAGCTTCTCAGCGATGGAGGCCATGTCTTCCTGTCGGAAGTCGTCGAAGCCATCCTCATGGAGTGCCATTCTGTCCACCGCAAAACTGCTGCTTACCACCCGCAGACGAATGGCCTCACCGAACGCTTTAACCGCACCCTCGGCGACATGCTTTCGATGTACGTCGCCGCCGACCACACGAATTGGGATGCTATACTGCTCTTCGTCACCTACGCTTACAATACCGCCCCTCAGGGCACTACTGGTTTTTCACCCCTCTTCTTGCTATACGGATGGCACCCGTCGCACACCATCGACACGATACTCCCGTACACGCCGGACCCATCTGAGTGTGCCCCTATTTCTGACAACAGCCAGGCTTGCTGAAGAGTGCCGCGAGCTCGCCAAGACATTCACGACGAATGAACGAGAGCGGCAGAAGGGTATTCGTGATGGTTCCGCCACTTCTGAGTCCACATTCCTCCCTGGGGCGCTCGTATGGCTCTCGGTCCCTACCTCCGCAGCTGGCCTCTCTTCAAAACTACTGCCGAAATACGAAGGCCCCTACTGTGTCATCGAGCGCACATCTCCGGTCAACTACTTGATCGAATCCATCGAACAATCTTCGAACATGCGCTGTCGAGGGCGCGACATTATCAACGTGGAGCGCCTGAAGGCCTACTATGACCCGCTCGTAGTGACAAGCTGTTAGGTCGCCCGGCGGCTCCCTTTTCGTCACCGGCGTAATTGTAGCGATGAATTGGAACCTAGAAATGGGTTGCACTCTTGAGAGCCTTCTAGTGGGTCATCTGCAAAAAGGACGCCGCTCGCGCTGAGAGTTCGTGCCTGGCCGTGACTGTCGCCATTACGCAGTATCTCTGAGTACCGGGAAATAAACGCCTTAAAATATATATATATATATATATATATATATATATATATATGTATATATATATATATATATATATATATATATATATATATGACCGCCACCGTAGCTCAGTGGTAGAGCATCGGACGCGTTATTCGAAGGTCGCAGGTTCGGATCCTGCCGGTGGCAAGTTATCTTTTCGTCCACTTTCCTTTCTTCACATTTACATTACAATTACTTCTAATAGCTTCCCCCTATACTTTCCTTGGCATCTTTGTCTGTTAGTTCTCATTAATACTGTGTTTAACAAAGGAAACGAGCCCTTAAGTTTACAATTCTTTCCTATATATATACATATATATACATATATATATATACATATATATATATATATATATATATATATATATATATATATATATATATATATATATATATATATATATATATATATATATATATATATATACACCATAAGATGCTTTACGCGAACAACGTTTCACTCCTGGACTCATCTCGATGTCTATCGTATCCTTTAACCCAAAGCACACGCCACCGTAGACAAGATGCATTAACAGCTTACTTCGCGAAAACGAACATATTCAATAATTATTTTCCCCCTCATGCTATAACCGAATGGAATTCTTTAATCGAATCGACTTCATAATGTTCCTTACTATTTGTTTGCTTTGTTGTGTTTTCCCAAACGTATTCTATTCACTCTATTTCCATAATATCGTTGTCTTGTCTTTTTCTTTTTTTGTTTTGTTTTCTTCAAACGCGGTCACTCTATGTAAAATTGTGTTGTTGCCCGGCCTGCATGGACATGTCCGCAGTATTCGATAACTAACCATATATATATATATATATATATATATAGGAAAAATATATATACGCCTCTAAAAAACTGTTTATTGGTGACGTTTCGATCGGAGACCGATCTTCATCAAGACCTTGATGAAGATCGGTCTCCGATCGAAACGTCACCAATAAACAGTTTTTTAGAGGCGTATATATATTTTTCCTATTTTGTTCTACGGCAACCGAAGCCAGACTCTTCATAATCTACGTGTCTTGATGAAGATCGGTCTCCGATCGAAACGTCACCAATAAACAGTTTTTTAGAGGCGTATATATATTTTTCCTATTTTGTTCTACGGCAACCGAAGCCAGACTCTTCATAATCTACGTATTATATATATATATATATATATATATATATATATATATATATATATATATATATATATATATATATATATATATATATATCGAAAAGTGTTTCTGCAGATCCAGTGCTTTGTACGCTTTGAGAAATGAGGGACGAAAGTGCGAAAATGTTTATTTCCTCGAACGGTCCGGCAGGAGGGCCTGCCATGGAATGTTGGAAGAAATAAACGTTTTGGCACGTTCGTCCGTCATTTCTCAACGCATCTATATATATATATATATATATATATCCATGGCAGCGTTACTAGAATTGTACCTTTGTGCCGCTATCCTGGATACAGTAATACCGATTTTTATTTTTTCTCTTTTCGTTCCAGTGCTATAGCGATGACGACTGCGTTTATACCCAGCTATGCAGTTGTATGCCGGGCCGTCGTCGCGATAGAAATGGTGTAAGAATAGGCTACTGCGCATGACACTTTCTTACGCATGGCTGTGAATGAATTAAAGAATAAAAATGACTTATCGTTCCCAAGAATAAACCAGACCACGCAGACCAAACGCTATGCAGCTTTGTTGGATGTGAAGAAATACAGTTCGCATGGTGCCTATTGGTATACAGCCTGCATGGCCCACTTTGGCTTGGATGAACTCAAGATGGCACCTGGTGACATATCTTCCCCATCCCGACGACTGTTGTTGGTGGCCAGTACCAGCACCCTTGCTCAAGCTTATGTATCTGACGTGATTACCGGCACTGCGCATGGTAAATGTCGCAAACGCAGGTGCCCGCGCACCATAGAAGCAAGCCTTTAGAGGCTGTCCGAAAGTGGCTCGCGATGTGGCGGTCAGCTGCCATGAGAAGGCTTCGTATACTTGCCAAACATCAGGCTTTGCTTTGCGCGCATCGCCCTCTTAGCGAGTGACTCTGTCAAAGGCATGTGTACTTTGGAGGAGCTTGGAGTTTTCTTCCTTACTTCGTGGCATTTCAACGCTTTGAGTTGCACGAATTTTTGTCCATCTCGGTGAAATGATGGTTACGGTGCTCGCCTCCTGACCCGAAGGTCGCGGGTACGATCCCGGCCGCGGCGGTCGCGCTTCGATGGAGGCGAAATGGTAGAGACCCGCGTACTGTGTGATGACCGTGGACGTTAAAGAACGCCAACTGCTCAAAATTTTCTGGAGCCCTGCACTACAGCGTCTCTCAATCATATCTTGGCCTTGGTGCGTAAAACACTATTACTGTTAAACACTGTTACTATTATTCACGAAATTAAAAGGGCATTTAGTGTGCGCCCGATATGCGCAAACCAGCTGGGCTTCCTGCTGACGTGTCTCGCTTGTAATGTTGTCAGTTTCATGACGCTGACCTGTCGCCGTCGCTGAGTGTCTGCGGCGTTCCACGCACGCTTTTCGAAAACAAAAACAAAAAAAAATCACGCAGAATCTCTCTTTCAGTTTATGCGTGAAGTGGCGCGGGAGCGTAAATTTTTATTCCAGGAAACTCGATGGTTTCGGCCTTATCTCAAACGTCGCTGTCGGGCGGCATTGGGCCGTCATCATTCATTATCGCTCATGCTTTCGTGAGCAATTGAAACGGCCCCACAAAGGCACATTCCGCGGCTACCGAGAAGCGTGGGCATTCAATTGCATTGGAGTAGGATTTGTTTTTTTATTTGTAAAAGCCTGCATATCTGCTTTATATGTCCTGCAGAGTGGTTTATTGCAGCTTCACGAAATATTTCAACGAAGCAGTGCGGAAAAAGTGTTTTGCTTTCCCTATTTTCATCTGCACTTCTTATGAATAGAAATAATGTTAACGCGATAGCGTTTAAGAGCTCGTTTCGCGGAAATTCCGGCGTTGGCGTCGGCGTCGTTGGTTGTGAGCGAAAAATCATCTTGTCCGTAACCGAAAAATCGAGAAAGATGCAAATAAAATAAAAAATTACACCATCTCCCGCTAAAGGGAACCATGTGTAGATGTGAAGCAGCGGGCGCTAACGCTTACACTGGCGGCGGCGTTGACGCTGGCGCTCATCGCAGCGTTGCGCAGGAGAGAAAACTGGGGAGGCGCAAAGCACGCAGTGATGGAGCGGTATTTCCTACTGGAGCATGTCAATCGCTGCCAATGGGCAATGAGAGATAGAAGACTCCGACTGGACACAGAGACCCGCAGTCCGCTTTTAGTCAACGCGCACGCTGCGAATTTTTATTGTTCAACAACGCACAGGACAAATCTCCCACCGGCACCACCTTGGAGGTCGAAATCCATTGCCATATATATGGAGTGGCCAGTGAACGGTTGTGCAGCGCGAGCGGTCGGTTTTTTCAACCAAGAAACTCGCTAGCAGACGCTGCCTGCGTCGGCGTCGCGAGGCGAGAGAGGGGGGAGCGTAGGAGAGGAGAGAGAGGAGGGGACGCGCATGCGCAGTGGGAGTGTGGACGCTGCGGGCAGGGATGCCTAGAGGAGAGAGGGGGGAAGCGTAGGAGAGGAGAGAGAGGGGGGGACGCGCATGCGCAGTGAGGGTGTGTTTGCCGCGGGGAGGGATGCCTAGAGGAGAGAGAGGGGGGAGAGGAGGTTTTTATTTTTATCTTTTTGAAAGTGCTTGCGCATGCGCAGTAAGGGTGGTCACGCCGCACACCGGATTAAGCTCCGCCATAAGATGCTTCACATCTAATAATAAAAATTTTCGGGTCCGAGTGAGGATCGAACCCGGGCTGTCTGCGTGGCAAGCAATTGTTCTACCACACAGACACGCCTCTGCTTGAAAACACAGTAAAAATAACTTCCTCTGCTTGGAAATGCAGTGAAAATAATTTTCATGCTTCACAAACGCAAGCGTCCTTTATATAGGCGTCTCAATATAATATTTAATATCCCAGGAATATTGCGCGGTACAAACGTACATTGCCATCGGGCGTCAGAATATGTGACTATCAAAACGATTTCGTAGTTTAAAGCCGGCCACCCATTACAGACGGCACACACCTTACTGCGCGTATTTCCTTAACGCCACGTAGTGGGTGCATAGCAAGTATGCACTAAGTGGATGAAGTAGGCACTCGGGACAGAATGCTATCGCGTTCAACTCTTAAAGGCGAAGATTAAGGGCTCCCCAATGTTGAAGTAATGTTCGTAAATCAACTTCATTTTATAACTAAGGTTGAAACATATACATTTGGAAAGTGTGGGTGCACATGCTTAGTCTCGTTGCTTAAAGGGACCGACAACAGATTTTTTTCGACCCATTTTTTTACGGAGCGACAGAAAGCTAACCCTTCGTAGTGTATGTAGCTGCTGTAGTTAATCCCAAAAGCACGTGGTTATTTGGCAAGCAGTATTTTTTCTATCTGGAAAGCTCCAAACACAGATGTACCTTTCCTCCAGCAACGCTGAGAATTGATAGCGATGCCGCCAGCTCTTCTCGGGATGTGTGAAAGCTGTCGTCGTTCTGCTTTCGTAGGAGTTCCTGTAACTGTGATTAACCACCTTTATTTCGAGCTTTTCAACTATTTTTGAAGATAACACGCTGCTACAATGAGATGATGTGGCATTATACACCTTCCGTGTATTTGTACCGCGTCGTATACGCCTGCGCCCAAGGTTGCCTGCGCCTGTGTCATGGGTGGCTTTTCCCGGCCTCGTTACTCTCTCGATGCACGAGCCAAGCCAAATCACCGAAAACATCACTACGCATATGCACGGCCGCGACGAGTAGCAGTGCGCGTCATTTCTGAGACGAAGTGTAGGTAGCAAAATTATGTCGCTCAAAAATCTTAGCGACCTGCAAACTGCGTGCACAGTTGCATGAGCACACTGAAAAGTTGCTCAAGACGCGCTAACGAGGATGGGTTCATTACGTTACGTGAAGGCAGCGCCGCTTGAATGCATACTACTAACGCAGGCCTACGTGTACATTTTTATAGAGTAATATTTTTCAATGTAAACAAACTAACAATATTTCAATACCAACAAAAAGATCATCGACCGTTTACAGCAATTAACGGTCACGTGACAGGGTACATCGAATCGTTCATGTATTTGCCACCAGAGGCACCAAAGGTCATTTTTACGTCTTCGATGAAGAAATAAAAATATAGATCCACCTCTCACGAAAAAAAACAGGGTTGATTTGAGTCAGTGCGACGCACAATCTTTCCATCAGTGGAGTCATCTAAGTTCATGTTCTGGGTAGTTGTGGGTCCCTTTAATAAAGAAAGAAAAAAGTGGTGCTTAGTCCAGTGAGCAAAACGTTCAGCTTTGGAGCATGGGGCCATAGGTTTGAACGCCAATACCGCCCTATCGAAAATTCTCATATGACACATATGACCATAGGTCGGCACAACATGTAGAGCTCACTGAGACTCACTCACGAAATATATTTTGCGCTTAGGGCTCACTGGGACACAGACTCACCAAAATTTTTCTGAGCGGGACTCACTAGGACTCACACTCGCGAAAATTTTCTCCAACCGGACTCACTCGGAATCAAACTCACCAAAATATCACTCACCCGCGGACTCACTCAGACTCACGGCTCAATCTGAGTCTGAGTGAGTCCGAGTGAGTCGACTCATGAGTGAGTTCGCCGACCTATACATATGACACATATCCAAAAATCTCGTATGGTCACGCGAGAACACATATGATTCATATGTGTTTATACGAGATTATTGGATACGAGGCATACGTGTCATATGAGAATTTTCGATAAGGCGTGAACAAAGTTTAGTTTGTTTTACTAATTTAATTTATAGTTATTCTTCTTAGGTTATATGGGGACGCAGGCACAAGCTATTTTCTATGTGAGGCGATATACCACGGTGTAGTCATTCTTTTTATCTGCATCCGACATCTGCAGATGATGTCTTTTACGTTTTCACATCATTGAAGAACTCAAGTGCTGGTTTAGATCATACTGCTCCGTTTAATGGAAAACCAGTTTCAAATATATTGCACCTTTGGCCGTAATTATTAACAAGCTGTTTTGTGCGGGTGAGTTTACGAGCTGCCTTATGGATTGTAAAATAGTTCCAGTTTTCAAGAACAGTGATAAGACTTCCGCAAAGAATTATAGGCCAATCTGTATCCTACCTCTCTTTCGTAAGGTAATCGAAAAGCTATTCCATGTTAGGTTAATCCGTTATTCACTAAACTTTATTAAAGGGTAATTCAGTAGGTAGGTAGGTAAAAACTTTATTTGATACGTGAAAGAATCATGTGAGGGGGTGTGTGTGTGTGTGGGGGGGGGGGGGGGGGGAGTGGAAGCAGGACGAGGATGGGCCCTCGGGCCGCTTTAGATGGCCGGACACTTCTGTGCTTCGGCGACCCTTTTGGCCCAGCCCACTGTCCGGAGATGTAACTCCGGTTGCGAGCTGCGCAGAGCAGCCTCCCATCGCTCCTGGTGTTCTCACCCTTGCCACGGGGGCTTGTGTTTGTTCGGGCAATTCACGTGATTCAAGTCGGCTCTGGTGCTACGACACAGGTTGCAGTGAGGAGAGGTTTCGCCATGCGTAATAAGGGAGAGAAGGAAAGGAGTCGTGAATGTGGCCGTTTGAAGTCTGCGCCACAAAACCTGGTCGCTTCTGGAAAGAGATTTATGCGGTCGGGGATACGTTAGGCGGGAATTTAGATAAAACAGTGTTATATTGTGGTAGCGGAGGAGTCGATCCCTGGCACCGCGAAGCGAAGGCAGGTCGCTTTGAGCCCTGTTGACGAGTGCTCGGGATTGGGTGTAAGCCGCCGTGTTGCCTGGGTGTCCACTGTGGGCAGGGACCCCGAGGAGAGTGATGAGACAATCAGGCGGAGGAGATAACCGGTCTCATATAGTAAAAGTTCACGGCCATCTTTCATCACCCGAGTTAAATAACGTAGGTGTGCAACAGGAATCATCTTAGGCCCACTTTTATTTTTGATGTTTATTAATGACCTAACTACCATTCTTACTACGACCAAATGCATTTTATTCGCTGACGGCAGAACAATCTTGACATAATCTAAATCAGTGTCTGCACTTCAGAATGAGCTTAACACAGATTTACATAATATAACTTTAGGGTGCCAAGGAAATCACCTACAGATCAATGCTACCAAGACCATCTTATGGTTTTCTATTTCCCTCAATTTCACTTTACATATCTCCTTCCCTTCACAACGGTAATTGTGTTATAAACATTTCCAGTAAAGCGTGGTTGCTAGGCGTCAGCTTATATACTGAGCGAAAATTTCATAAACATGCCGCATCACTCTTCAAAAAGATTACATTTGGAATCCATGTCATCATCCATGTTATCATGTGAAAATCGTTGACAGTGCACACCATACAGACGGAAATTGTCCCTTTTAGGGTGCCTCAAAATCGGGTCAGTACTCCTCTAAAAGCAAAAAAAAGTATCAACACGGCACCAGCTCATCTCAGTCCCCAAAACGCGTTGGTAACATTCAGAAAACTCACAAAATGGCCAAATTACAACATGGATGGATGGTAATACTTTATGTAGAGTACTGAGACAAGATTGTGCAAGAATTAAACAGAAAAAAAAATGGCGTGCTTTATTGCGCACGTCCGCTTCGTGGGCGGAGTGGTATCACTATTTTTGCGGGACCTGGCATCAAATATATTTTTCTTAAAAGTTTCTAGCCTGACAAACTAGACACCTAGTAGAGCACTGCACGGGCCGTGATTCTCTGCCCGGGCCCGGCCCGAGCCCGGCACTCGTTGAAGTTTACACGCACGAACCCGGCCCGGACACTCAAAAGCGAAACCCGAGCGCGGCCCGAACCCGAGAAAAAATTTCACCGACCCGGCCCGGCCCGGCCCGATCGCAGATCGGGCCCGACATAGCCCCGAGCCATCAATGTAGGTGGTGTTGCCCGAATATGGAATCAACAGCAAGGGGTTTTAAGCAGCAAATGTCTACCTTTTGTTGGCGCACGCTACGCTAACACGCACGATTTATTCTACGGTACGATGAACGGCTATTCAGCAGCGGCATACTGTGCGTATTTTAAATGCGAAGGATTTCTTAGCGAACTTCGACGACTTTGAGCGTATCTATCTATCTATCTATCTATCTATCTATCTATCTATCTATCTATCTATCTATCTATCTATCTATCTATCTATCTATCTATCTATCTATCTATCTATCTATCTAGCCGCCTACAATTTTGTGCTCTCCAGACCGTATCGTTAATGGGATTTATACGAAAATTGGTGTGGCTGAACATCACCATACGACGAACATGAATGACTGACCATATCATGAAAATTATGACTACTATGCCATGTACAACGTAATTTACATGCCACGCTGATGGTGCGCTGACGGCCCTTTTACACCAAAAAATATACACCAAATGTGGCGTTGCGTGACATGACTGTATGACGAACATAACTGACAAGTGCTAATATGGAAATCATGACATGTCACGTGCAACATGTAGGACAGGTAGTGACCACAGAGTTGAACAGTGAGGTTGAAGTAACTAGAATAGTAAGAACGGGGTGGAGCTACGCTCATGGCATGCTAGCTTGATATACACCAAATTTGGAATTGCGTGACGTGACTGTATGACGAACATAAATGGCAAGTGGTAATATGGAAATCATGACATGTCATGTGCAACATGACTTGCATGCCACGCTCACGACACTCTCATGGCTGTTTCTCTAGCTTGACATATACCAAATTTGGTATTGCATGACGTGACTGCATGACGAACATAAATTACAAGTGGTAATATAGAAATCATGACATGGCACGTGCAACATGACTTGCATGTTACGCTCATGGTACGCTAGCGGCGTTTCGCTTGCTTGGAATACACCAAAATTGGTATTGCGTGACTTGACTCTATGACGAACAAAAGTGGCTGGTGGTAGCATGGAAAATCATGACGTGGATCTCATGTGCCACGCCATTCACATGCCACGCTGATGGTGCGCTTGCGTCTAGTGCGCTAGCTTGATATATACCAATATTGGTATTGCGTGACGTGACTGCATGACGAACATAAATGAGAGGTCCTAACATGTAAATCATGACATGCATGTTATGTAGAGCCTTGCTGGCTGCTTCGCATTACATCGATTCCCACAGTGCCTGGGATCTGGCGGTTATTTTTAACAAATATAATGGGAATCATCAGCAGCGTTTGGTAGTGGACATAACCGTCGGCAGAATTTTGTCTTGGACCGTGCAAACCCGTGTTGCTGGGGGAGGTGGGGAGTGCTTGTGTGGCTTGGGTAGGGAACAAGTGTTGGCGCCCATGGTAGCAGATGTAGCAAAAAAAAGTGATATAAAAGCTTTGGAAGCTTGGAAGGGTCATAGAAGGGTAACAAAGTGCCGACGGCCTCGTTTGTTCTTGCAAGATCAAGTTGCAAGGAAGTGTTCTTGCGATCAGGCTGCTACAAAGACTCTACTCTCTTGAACTGTGTGACTAACTCTGCGTGGCCGAGAATGTTGACTATTTGCATGTCCTGGGCTGGGTCAAGGAATCGAGAAAGAGGAAGAGTGCTAGAGCGCGAGAAGCGTGGATGCTCTGACTGAAGGCAGAGCGCTTCCAAGCTCATCTGAATAAAATGTACCTTTGTCTTGTGCCTTTATGTCGAAGTTGAGTCTATTCGCAATGTTTCGAACGCCATCGTTTAAACAGGCCGTTTGAAAACATAGTCACGTTTCAAAACGTCGGCAAGCCTATCTGCGGCACTTTATTACTCTTTATGCAACCTCTATAACAGATTGAGTTTCCACCGGTACGCTACCACCTCTACTTTGGATTGACAAGTTCCTATACGGCATTATTTGGCTAGGTTGGATACCGCCAAACATTTTTCTTGCAGAACAGTGCAGATGCGGAACGGGTTATGTAATTCTGAACTGCAAATCTGTTCGAGAGTTCACTCATCAGTAGAGAAACGTCTTTCTGCTTTCTATAAGAAGCCTACACTCTACGTGATCTCTACTGCATGGAACAATGATAGCTGTCCCCACTATTTAATAATAACATTACTACTACTACTACTACTACAAATAATAATAATAATAATAGATTGGTAAATGAATCCAGGAACAACCGTAACGTCTTGTGCTGGCGCCCGCAACAAAGCGCTTATGACAAGCACAACAGTAAAGAAAGCCTACCGGAAAAATACGAACATAAAATTGTAACAAGAACTAACGATAACAGGGTCAAATACAAAAACACAAAGCGAGAAATATAGGAAGACGCAAGAAAATTGTAAGTGCACTTCTCATACAACAATGCACAAGCTAGGCGGAATGAGAGAGAAGGAAAAAATTATTTGAACAATGCGCGGCACTGTGTTGAAGCTACGCAAAGGTGGGAGAAAAATAATCACATCGAGCTACGAAAAAGATTTAGATAAAGCTTATAGGCATTGCGATATTGCGGCAGATTACACGCACAGCGGGAATCGATTTTGATGCTTACTAAATAGCGAAAAACCACTAGTGCAAATTTTTTTTGTTAGCCATGTCTTACGAGGCGGATGGACGACGTTTGTGTAATTTGACCAGTTGTATGCCTTTGCAAATCTTATCAGGCACGCTGATTTGAACGGCGCCTAGCCGCCTACGTCTGGGTCCTCTCATGGTCGCCTTCTTAATTTGGCCTAGACCAAGATTATTTACAGGCGGGTAAGAGTGCTTGACGAATATGACTGTCTGGTCATGACATGCATAACGCAAAAATGCAGTCGCGTGCATCGTCAAGCCCTTTCCTCCAGACACGTGTGCCACATACCCGTGTACCATGCACCGCGCTATGCGGGTGCGCCCCAGGACAATGATAATTTATATCAACCCAGGAACGGCGACAGCAGACATTGGCAATTTAAATGCCAGGGCCTTAAGAAAAGCAGACATAGGTGGCGTTTAGCAGAGGAATATAAAGAATTAAAAAAAAAAACATTACCGATGATTACGATACTGCTTAATCTGATTTCTGAGCGCAGCAGTCTAGGTGTTTTGATTTTGCGCTATGTTGAGACAAATACTTTGAGACAGAAATGCACATATGTAGAGTTGTATACCACTATTTATTTTCCACAGCCCTCTGTCTAGGGAACGCGAGCCTGCCAGTCTCTTATTGTAAAGAAGGAAGATTTGTGGTCGGAGAAGTGAGTGGATATATGTCTCGACTTGCTGCACCAATGCCTGCTTCTTAAGGACGAGGTCTATGCAAATGTTTCGCGAGGTCCTCACATCAGGGGGGTTTTATGTGTATATTAAAGTAATCCACAACTAACATTATTGCGGGTCGATGTGCGCTTAATCTGAGGCGCAGGAAGTGAACGACGTCTTTCGTGAGCGCGGTGGGCGAGAAGCAGGGGTGTAGCCAGAAATTTTTTTTCGGGGAGGGGGGGGGAACCACCTTGATTTCAGGGGGTGCACCTCCTTGGAATGGTCATTTTTCGCTCAGTATGCCATGGCGAAAAAAAAAATTTCGGGGGGGGGGGGGGGCACGGGCCTGGTGTGCCACCCCTTGGCTAAGCCACTGGCGAGAAGTACACAGCCACTACCAGCAAGCCGTTGTTCAACTTTGAGGCACGCAGTTCACCAACTTCATCTGAGGTACCAAATATTTCGATGGGTACTGCAGACATACCCGTATACAAGTAGATAGCCACTCCCGCCGTTCTGTTGTGGTCTCTGCGAGTGTCACAACAGTACTGATAGTCTAGGACTTCGACTGATTGTTTGGGATTCATCCAGGTTTCAGCGAGGCAAAGTACAGAGGCATGCCGAAGAATGGGATCGTGATGGATGTCCTTGGCATGTGTGGCAAGGGAGCGAACATTCAGCACTGAGACCGATAAGAAGTGTGGCTACCCAGTCATGGCGTAGCAGTTCGCAGTGACGGTTTCGAGCTTGTGAGACTGCAACCCACGAAACTTACCGGCTAGCCTTCTGTTGGGATTGGGTTTCCCGTGGCAGATTGTGAAGTCGTTGTCTACATTGGTGAGATAGAGCACGTTGATGTATGTAGTGTTACTAAGTGCTACGTATACCAGTCTTCCTTGCTTGCCCAATTCATGTGCACATACTTCGTTTTTCGTTTTGTACTTGCACCTGCTGTGCACGGTAGAGGGACTTGCCCACTTCCTGTGGCACACGCTCGTTCGTTGTGGTTATGTCACCGATGGCGACGCCACTTAACGCAGGAATGGGCCCCTAAAAGCTGCGCACTAAAAATCAGGATCTGAGCAGGAATGGAATTCAAGCATTCTGCGTGGCAGTCAGGTATTCTACCCCAATGCCACGCCAGGCCTTGAAGCCGATTTGGAATCAGACCCTATGTAAGCGTAACGTCCGTGCAACGTCAATTCTAGTTACAGTGCTGGCTATCTAGTTCTATAACAAAGCAATAAACATGCATATTTACTCCTATCATGCCGATGTCATGTGAAGTTAACGTCAATCGTGCTTCCAGTGCGCACTGCACTTTTATAGTAGTCTAATAAACATTACACTTGTTTTGCTATAATTCACAAGCTATATTCAAGAGTTGCTCAACCTCGCAGGAGTACTCTAACTAAACTTACTTATGATATTTACATCATCACATCGTAAAGTGGACTTCGTTTCCAAAATACTGACGTCTGTTCACTAATGTGAATTCTGTCGTTACGTCAGACCAAAAGTTACCCTTTAAACGCCAGTGTAGTCGACGTTTTCGGTAAGCCCACGATGTGCACAACTACTGACAAAAAACCCTTCGATCCATCTACTAACGCTTGGCTTAAAGCCAAAAAATGCAGCCTACACAATTACTTGCCGGCTGCTTCGCATGACACCGATTCCTACAAGGCGTGGGATCCGCTGAATTTTTTTTAATATTCACATAAGAGTAGTGAAATCTGCAGTCTTGAAATAGTTTGTATGCTTATTTAAAATATGTATCAGTTTTAGAGTTACTTGCAGACCTTCTGTCCTGTGAAGTGTGGGCCTTTTTTACCACCACCGTTTCTATAACAAATCTTCCCTAATCATGAACCATAAATGGCTCACACTGATCTTGATCAAATGTAGAATGCCGAAAGCTTACTATAAAATTTGTTAAAATAGATGAATACGTACTGCAAATTAAAGCCTGGGTAGCCTTCGAATGTTCAGACCACGGTAATATCCAGTTAAGAATTATGTTGAATATATAAGACATATCAAAGTTTAAAGAAGATCATCAGTATTGCTCGCTTAAGCGCCTTGAATGGCGCTAGCCCATTCAGGGCACTTGATTGGGCTTGGCAATTCAATGGGGCAACAAGTGCCATTGAATGGCGCTTGTTTCGCGGAAGATTACCAAGGTGGTGCCCCGCAAGTGTTGCCATGCGGAGAATGACTCACCACCAAGCGAGTGCCGCGCGATACGGGCGTAATATGCTGCGTTTTAGGGGCGAAGCTCCTTATGGCGTGGGTCTTTCCCTCCTCTGTAGTATGTAGTAGTAGTAGGTAGCCACGTATAGTGGGATGTACCCACTCCACGTGATAAAGACGACGATGACGCTGATGACCATGAAGTATAAGCGCGTTCCACACCACACATTCTCTTTCTGCCATGAATGAAAGCGATCGCTCGAAAGGCAAAACGGCAACGCCGCCAACAAACGTTCCCCTGAGCTTAACGTCATATATGAGGAAAACAAAATCAGGGGAACCCCCTCCTTGTGGTCCGTAGAGCTCTGGAACAAAATCATCATCTGCCCCATATGTAAATAATAAAACATTGTGTATATCCCGGCTAGTCCCTCAGGACTTCAATAAAGTTCTTTGTCTGTCTGTCTGTGTATATACTTTATCAATATGTAAATAACGAAACATTGTGTATGTACTGTATGTATAATCACACCACACCCCCGCGTTTGTGTGTCAGGTGTTTGTATGATGATCAAGTGGGCAAAATTTACGGGGATTGATGGTTTACCAGATTACCTCCGCAGCTTCGCCCACTCATCATCATTCACTTCGTGGATATGGCATGATTTTTTTCCTCACCATTGATTAAGGTTTACACTATGAGCACATTAATGGAGATGTGCCAACATCCCCAAACGCCTTCTCTTCAACTCTATTGTGAACATAGTTTCGAGCTTTCTAGAGCTTAATGAGGCCCTTAATGTTAAGTAGCTATTCGACGTGTCGAAAGTAGCCCTTCGCTAACATCCGATGTACCCGCCAAACGGTAATTTCGTATGTCCACTCGGCGAACCAAGCAACCACATATCACCATTCAATAAACGGCAGCTAATTATTAGGATTCATAATTAGGAGTTGTTTTATTTAACCTGTTGTCCTATATCATCTCTATCATATACATCATTGACACCTTCTGTTGTATGTTGTTTTATGTTCCTTTGAGGTTTTTAACACGAAGGTGCTTTATGCCGGGGTACACCAATACTTCACTGATGTATTTTCGTCACAGAAATAGGTCAGTGGAATACACATAAGAAAAATCGCCAGGCCTGCGCAGAAGGCGCAGCACAGCCACAGCGAAAGCTGGGAGAGCGGCCTTTACCCTTTTTTAAACACTCTTGGGGCAACTACTACAAGCCCACTTGCATGGTACCCACTACGCTATAAATCCTCATAATTTTTGTGTTGTGGGGAAGCGTCTACTATGCCATTCTTCGTCATTCTTCAGAAAAGCGCGGTGCCCGCTACACTCTTGTAACAAATTATGTGCACTTTGTTGACGCTGTGGCTGATGACGATGAAGAATTATGCCACAGGCTTTTGTAATGGGTTCGAGCATTGAACGACCCACTCGTTACGCAATTCGCATTGTGTGACGCCTGGTTCTTACTTTACTGCTCTAAAACGCTTTACAACACACGTTAACGCGATTCCTTACCCGATATGAAGCCTGCCTAGGGTCAGTTTGCACCGCAGTTTGAAGCAGTGGCGTAGCTCAGTGGTAGAGTGCTGGGCTGCCACGCAGAGGACCCGGGTTCGATTCCCATTCTGTCACAGGTGTTTTTTTTATTTATTTAGCTTTTTTCTTATTTCGTGCGATATTGGTTACGGACACCGGCGGCGGTGGCGGCGGCGGCGGCGGCGGACAACTACGGCGCAGAAACGACCCTTGTTGTGATCTCATAACAGCTTTCGCTGTAAAAAATCAGAAGAAATAACGTCAATTTGGTTGACTGGGAGCCGTACCCACGACCTCTTGGTGAGCGACAATAAGTTTCGGGTGCTGTGCGCTCCGCGCTACCTGCGCTAATGCGGGAAGGATCACAAACACGCCTTATATATCTCACAGTGGCCTTGGTTGGTGCGGGGCGGCGTTGTCGCCAGGGAAGCTTCACGGTGAAGTACTGCAGCATGACCGCAGCCTCCGTGACTGGCAACAGCAACGCTCCTTTAATACGGACGTCCCATTCGGACATCACGGGCAGGCTACTACGGGTAGTTCATAGATTACCACTAAAGTTAAGGGAAAATGTTACGTATAACGAGATCAGCGCCTACATGCCAGTCCCTAGACAAACGCGACCATCACACAATCCGAAGCTGACCAAGTGGCAAGAGATTACCCGGTGCCGAATCCAGACGCCACTCTTCTCTTCCCCGCATATACGTCCTGCCCAGCATAGATTTACATTTCTACGTTCTGATATCCTTAGCCTTCATAGTTTATTATGTGCAGACAAAAAACATTGCGCAGCTTGCAATGAATCGCAAGCTGCGATTCACTGAGAACAAAAGGAAGACTACTTCTCCCTGGCGCGAGCGCGCGCTCAATATGCTACAGATAGCTATACTATACGTTCTTTTGTCAGCGTTACGCCAATCTACACGAGATGACGAAAGCATACGGTAGCCCGGGCCCCTAAATTGTCCCGCACCTAATAACAAGCAGACGACCTTTCTGCGAAGCTCAATGACATTTTTATCAGGTGCAGCCCCCCGACGTATGGTGTCAAATGTGATTGCTTCCTAGAAATTAAGTCCTTTGATATTGGCATCACCTTGACAACATGTTTACTTCTTCGTAGTCCCCTGGCGCCAAAAATATTAACGATGTTCGCTATACAATACTCATAGAACTGTCAAGCGTTTCATAATGCAGGTTGCTGTCTGCTAGGCAAACATACGGAAACGCATGTTACTCAATACGCATATGTAGGAGGGAAATGTACATATCGCTGCTTAGTAATGTGTAGAAGCACGTTAGGTCTTTCCGTCATGAGCATAATCCTACAAAGGCTATTGTAACTTGGAAAAAACTACGTTCGTCACACTGAAGACTGAGTCAGCGAACATCAACGGTCACACGAGAGAATACGTCCCTCACATTTCATTGCTCAGTACAACAAATGGGTTGCAATATCTTATTGAGTTGTACAAAAGAGAACTATTGAAATACGCACTGACTTCGTTAAACCCTACGAAACCTTTGTAATAATAGGCCGCCTGAAAATGGTGCACTTGTACAGCTAAACTCCTTGTTATGTTTGAAGTCATAGCTTCTCTACAAATTATAGTATTATTTTACAAGCCGAAGATTACATGACTGCAAATCAATGAAGTTCATGAAAGAGGAAGCTGCATTTTTTGGGCTCCGGCGAAAAGCTGACGTTTCTGGTTCGCGAGGAACGCACACGGTCAGATGGTCTGTGGACGTGTCAGACAAAAAGTGTCCCCCTATATGGGACTTAATAGGTCCAGCCGCGTTATCCAGAATATTTCCAGGCTCCTAACATGCAAATGCTGCAGATTTTTGAGAAGTTCGTTACAGCAGGCATGGCAAACAAGAAGTATGCGTGCTTCCAATCGTACAATCATTCTTAATTCCAGGTACGTAGTACTCGGTAAGGTACTCGATATTAAATGCGAAGCATTTCTTTGTGCACTGTAAGCACTTCTGCGTTTCTGTCTACGTATCTATCTATCTGTGTATCTATCTATATATCTATCTATCTATCTATCTATCTATCTATCTATCTAGCCGTCTACGTCTGGGAGCTCTCGTGATCGCCTCCTTAACTTGGTGTAGACCAAAATTTGTATGGGAGGGTAAGAGGTATTGACGAATCTATCTCGCTGGTCGTGACACCAATAACATAAAAATCCTGTAGCATACGCCGTCAAACCCTGTCCTGGAGACACGTGTGGCACAAACCCGTATACCACGGGCCGCGGTAAGCGGATATGCGCCACAGGTGTTTGACAATTTATATCTACCCAGGAACGGTGATAACATATATTAGTAATTTAAATGCGAGAGCATTAAGAAAAACTCACGTGAGCAGCGCTGACCCGACAAATGCAAATAATAAATATCAGGGTCCCAGCAGGAATCGAACCCAAGGAATCTGCGTGGCAGTCAAGTATTCTACCACAGATCCAGGCCAGGTCTCGGAACTGCTTTGGAAAAAGACCCAATGCAGGCGTAATGTTTGTGAAACTTCAATTGTGGTTGCAGTGCAGGCTATCTAATTTTATAAACATTACATATGTACTCCTATGAGGTAGGTGTCATGTCGGGTTAACGTCAATTGTATACTTAAGCGCCGTCCAATGTAGTTGGTCCACGAAGCACTATCCACGGCTACCATCCGCACAAGCACAAGCGCTACTTATAAGCTTACCGCTTCTGATGTTGGTAATACCAATGTCACTGTGGGCGTCGGTACGCAACTGTAAAAAAAGCTGGTTATACGAAACATAGGCGACTGTTGAACATACGTCTGTGCGAGCAAGATTTGTACATATCTTTAACGCAATTTCGTAACGTTTCGCTCAATAAAAAGTTACAACCCAGTCATCTTGCTCCGCATGCTTCGCATAACATCGATTCCCATGGTACTTGGGATCTGCCAATTTTTTTTCACTTCAGAAAGCATTCATTTTGAAAGCGCACTTCTCATCAAGATGAAAGGTACATGGTCTTCGGGGATTCAGAGAAGCCGTCCTTGCTCTATCTAATGACGCCGGGACTGCGATACATTAGAACATGTAAGGCGCCCAACAACCCAATAAAATGAAATACTAAAGGAACCAAAGCAGGCTGAAACCTAATGTACTGAGTCAATTACAGGCTGCCGGCAGAAGCCGACTTAAAATTGCGAATCCAAAATCAATTACGGTACAAGATTGCGAGTAATCTTTTTTTATGCTGCCTACAGTCAATCCACCCGGAAGAGCGATTGAAAGGATAGAAATGCTCTATAAACAAGATAAAAATAGCAGCACAGATACTGTCTTAACCGGGTGCGCAAAATTATGTGAACTTGTTAGCCTTAATACGCTAGACAACGTACAACTCACCGCCATTCGCTGCAACGGAACCAGTCAATGAGATCAAAGAGGCAAATACGCTCACAATTTCCCCATGTGCTTCCTCTGTTTCATCACCAGTGATTTGACAGAGGCGCGCCGCAAATACGTAAAATGTGAATTCTGAGCGCAGCAGTTTAGGTGCTTTGATTTCGCGATAAGCTGCGACCAAGAATTTTAGAGAGACATGTATGTATGTACGGTTGCGCACCACTATTAAATTGCATTGAGCGTCTTCCCACCCAGATGTCTCAGTGCCCGCGTGTAATCCATGCCGCCCTTCTATTTGACAATTTCTTGCACTGTTCATTTCAGATTGGACATACCTTGGCTGACGTTATATACATATTCCACCACGCAAGCGGCTCATGCGTACGTGTCAGACACTATATGAAGATTCATGTTTGATGCCACCCATGGGTTAAAATAATTCACCCACTTTTGCTGCACGGTGCGGGGTTGCATGAGGGTTGGGCGAGCCGTAGCCACTGGGAGAACAGAGATGTACTCTACCTTGTCCCTGACGCTGTGATGTTCCCAGGACTGCGCCATTGAATCATATTTAGTCGTTTCGTGGGCCTGGTGCATAGCTTGGTACCAGGCCCACGATGGGTTTATTCTGCATGGCGATGGTGACACCACTCAACGCATGAGCGGGCGTCTAAAATGTTGATGTAGATCCTACACTTCTGGCTCACACCCACCCTGGGAGATCGGCCTACGAGCGCCTTCGACAAACGCACGTCTTCTTTGCTTGCCGAGTTCCTGTGGCACATCCTCCGTTTGCGATAGGCCCGGTAGTGGGACTTGTGCAATTCCTGTTGCACGTACTCGTTCGCGCAGTTACGCCACCGATGGCAACGGCGACGGCAACGGCAACGGCGATCCCGCTCAAAGCAGTAACGGGCGCCTACGAGCTGCGCTTTAATAAGAAATGTACGCACAGAATTTCGATTGGCAGTTCTCGAAGCGACGCCTAAGCCTAGTTTCGTTATAGGAACATTCAAGGTTGCTGTCTTCCCTAAAACGCTGCTCTTGTTGGGTGGCATCCGCGTGGTGTCTACCTTCCAGCAACTGTGAACGTCTGGAACGGCTCAAAAGAAGGCGCACCCCACCAACGACCACCTAAGCGCATGTGTGGCATAGGCGGTCGTTGCTGGGGGCCTGGCGCATCAACGAAATTTCACAAATTCAAATTTTCCTTGATGTGTGCAATTTCCGATGCATGCTTAAAATATTGTCCTGAGAGGACTGCTAGTGTACACCCATTAAATATATCAAAAAAACTTCCCCATCTCCCGCTAAAGGGAACCATGTGTGGATGCGAAGCAGCGGGGGAGATGGTTAGCTTGAGTGGGAGAAACGTCGCCGCTCTCGTTTCGCGGCAGCGGCCCGGGCGCTCATCGCGTAACATGAGCGCCCCGGCCGCACATCGCGTAAGGTCCCGTGGGACGCGGAAGGAGGGACGGACATAGCCCTGAGCATAAGATGCTTCGCATCTAAAAGACTTCATGCAAATTTTTACACACTTGCATTTTAGGGGCAAAAGACCTTAAGACCTCACAATATCCCTCCGTGCGCCGTAGTCTACAGAACCGAAACTGAAACTGAACTGCACAACGAAAAACGAACTGTGTAAAAAACCGACTTTATGTGTACATCAATCAAGTATATGACAGCACAATACATGATCACCTGCGCCATCCGTCTGTCCGTCCGTCCGTGCATCTGTCTGTCTGTCCGTCCGTCCGCCCGTGCGTGCGTGCGTCCGTCCATCTGTCCGTCCGTGCACCTGTCCGTCCGTCCATGTGGCCGTCCTTCATACTAGCCGGTGACTTCAACGTAGATATTATGGACCTTAGGACCTAGCTTTGCCCACTCGTCATGATTCACTGCGTGGATATGCATGTATTTTTTTTCTTGTACCTCTTGTAAAACGCAATCCATTGCGTTCAGATGTATTCACATTCTGTGTGCGCTGGTCCGTAACGCAGCACTTAACTCGCCTTGGCGGTGTGGGCCGTTCGTTGCCGTGCCAATACAACAAATTCAGTTTTAAATGCGAAGCATTTCTTACAGTACCAAAGGCACTATGACCATTTCCATCTATCTATCTATCTATCTATCTATCTATCTATCTATCTATCTATCTATCTATCTATCTATCTACTATCTATCTATCTATCTATCTATCTATCTATCTGTCTATCTATCTATCTATCTCTCTTGTTAAGACGTTTATTGGAGGGCACTCGTCGACGATGCAGGACAGCGACAGTCAAGGCGGGGACCGACTCTCAGCACGAGCTGCTCTTCGAAGAGGGCGACCCACTAGAAGGCGCTGGAGAGGACGACCCACTAGTTCCAAAGCTTCGCTACAATTACCCCGGGTACGAAAAGGGAGCCGCCTGGCGACCTAACAGCTGGCTACTATGAGCGGGTCATGGTAGACCTTGAGGCGCTCCACGTTGACAATGTCGCGCCCTCGACGGCACATGTCCGAAGATGGTTCGATGGGTTCGATCAGGTAGTTTACAGAGGGAGTGCGTTCGACGACACGGTAGGGGCCTTCGTATTGGGGCAGTAGTTTTGAAGGGAGGCCAGTTGCAGTGGTAGGGATCGAGAGCCATACGAGCGCTCCAGGGAGGAACGTGGGCGCAGAAGTGCTGGTGTCAGCGCGAATGCTCTTCTCCCGCTCTTGATCATGTGTTGTAAAGGTCTTTGCAAGCTCTCGACACTCTTCAACAAGCCTGGCTGTGTCAGAAATAGGTGCACACTCAGATGGATCCGGCTTGTATGGAAGTATCGTGTCGATGGTGTGCGACGGGTATAATAATAATAATATAATATGTGGGTTTTTACGTCCCAAAACCAATATGTGATTATGATGGACGCCGTAGTGGAGGGCTCCGGAAATTTTGACCATCTGGTGATCTTTAACGCGCACTGACATCGCACAGTACACGGGCCTCTACCATTTCGCCTCCATCGAAATGCGACCGCCGCGGCCGGGATCGAACCCGCGATCTTCGGGTCTGCAGCCGAGCACCCTAGCCACTGATCCACCGAGGCGGACGTGCGACGGGTGCCTTCCATATAATAAGAAGAAAGGTGAAAAACCAGCAGTGCTCTGAGGGGCGGTATTATAGGCGTAGGTGACGAACGGCAGAATGGCATCCCAATTTGTGTGATCGGCGGCGACGTACAGTCGCCCAAATCATTAGTTATCCTTCGCGAGCGGCGATCTTTTCTGTGTATCTTCGCCGTATGATTGAATTAAGTTACTAAAATGGTGTGGGGAAGTGCATGCCCACATACCACATGCCCACGAAACAATTTTTCGGCACTTCGTTCCATCACGGGGCGCTGATACACAGAAAAGTCGCCGCTGCGCGGGATAGCTAAAGATTTGGGCGACTGTAAATGAAGAGCATGTCGCCGAGCATACGGTTGAAGCGTTCGGTGAGGTCATTCGTCTGCGGGTGGTAAGCAGCAGTTTTGCGGTGAACAACGTTGCACTCTTTGAGAATGGCTTCGACGACTTCGGACAGGAAAACACGGCCTCGATCACTGAGCAGTTCCTGGGGACGCAGTATGAATCGGTGCAGCAGGAAGGAGGCAACATCGCGTGCAGTAGCCGCAGGGAGGGCGGCGGTTTCGGCGTATCGCGTCAGATGGTCTACGGCGACGATGGCCCAGCGGTTACCAGCCGACGTCAGAGGAAGTGGTCCATGCAAATCGATACCAACGCGCCCAAACGGCCGGTCAGGGCAAGGCAGAGGTTGCAGACCTGCTGGCGACAGGTGCGTTGAAGTTTTGCGGCGCTGACATTCTATGCAGGAGCGAACGAATTTCTGCACGTAGCGGTGCATTCCTCGCCAAAAGTACCGTTGGCGAATGCGGTGGTAAGTCTTCGATACCCCGGAGTGCGCACATTGCGGATCAGAGTGGAACGACTCGCATGTGTCAGAGCGCAGACTGCGGGGTATGACTAGTAGCCACTGGCGGCCGTCACTGTTGTAATTGCGTCGGTGGAGGAGGTCGTCGCGAACGGCGAAATGGTGGGCTTGACGACGCAACGCGCGAGTGGATGGTGTTGCCGATGAATCCGTCAGCAAGTCTATCAGTGAGGCAATCCATTGATCCTTGCGCTGTTCGGTAGCGATGGTATGCAGGTCGATGGAAGAAACGGCAAGGTGCGACGCTGAGCTGTGGGCATTGTCGTCAGGCAAGGGAGAGCGCGACAGGGCGTCGGCGTCAGCATGCTGGCGTCCGTTGCGGTACAGCACGCGGATGTCGTAGTCTTGTAGGCGAAGTGCCCAACGGGCGAGACGGCCTGAGCGATCCTTCAATGACGACAACCAGCACAGTGCGTGATGGTCGGTGACGACATCAAATGGCGACCATAAAAATAAGGTTGGAACTTCGTGAGGGCCCAGATGATTGCCAGGCATTCTTTCTCCGTGACGGTGTAATTGGTCTCGGCTTTTGTCAGCGTATGGCTTGCATACGCCACGACATATTCCGGGAACCCTGGTTCGCGCTGCGCAAGGACAGCGCCGAGGCCAACACCACTGGCGTCCGTATGTACCTCCGTAGGGGCCGTAGGGTCGTAGTGGCGTAGTATGGCAGGCGACGTCAACAAACGACGGAGCGTTGCGAAAGCGTCGTCGCACTTTGACGACCACGAATGGAGAGGCCCGTTACTTCCGAGGAGCTTCGTCAGCGGCGATATGATAGTCGCGAAGTTTCGAATAAAGCGCCGAAAGTAGGAACACAGGCCTACAAAACTGCGCAGTTCCTTGACGGACGTCGGCTTGGGGAACTCGGTCACGGCCCGAAGCTTGGCTGGATCGGGAAGAATTCGGTCCTTGGACACGACGTAGCCGAGTATTGTCAGCTGCCGAGCTGCAAATCGGCTATTCTTTAGGTTCAATTGCAGACCGGCGTCACTCAAGCGCGTCAAAACATGCCCCAGGCGTTAAAGATGCGTGAAGTCCGGAGCGAAAACGACGACGTCGTCGAGGTAGCACAGGCACGTGTGCCATTTCAGGTTGCGCAGAACGGTATCCATCATGCGCTCGAAGATGGCGGGCGCATTGCACAGCCCAAACGGCATGACGTTGAATTCGTACAAGCCGTCGGACGTGACAAAGGCGGTCTTCGGTCGAGCGTCTTCAGCCATAGGTACTTGCCAGTACCCTGAGCGCAAATCGAGAGATGAAAAGAATTCTGCTCCTTGCAGGCTGTCAATCGCGTCGTCTATTCGCGGTAGTGGACAATCGTCCTTACGAGTGATCTTGTTGAGGCGTCAGTAGTCCACACAGAACCGCACAGAACCGTCCTTCTTCACAACGAGAACGGCAGGAGACGCCCAGGGGCTGTTAGAGAGTCGAATAACATCGTGTCGAAACATGTCGTCGACTTGCTATTTGATTACACGGCGTTCTGTGGGAGATACGCGATATGGACGTTGCCTTAGTGGTGGTTGGGTGCCTGTGTCGATGCGATGCGTAACGGCGGACGTTCGGCCGAGTGAAGGTTGAGCAACATCGAAAGAAGAGCGAAATTCTTCCAACAGGCCCAGAAGCTGGGAACACTGGACCGGCGTAAGGTTGTCGGGAATGGAGGAACCAAATACATCAGCAGATGATGAAGCAGATGTAGAAACTGCACTGAGCGTACTGGAACTTGGGCAGTGCGTGTCATAGGGTTCATCCATAACTTGTGCGTCTTCCATGGGTTCCACGCTGCCAATACATTCGCCTCGCACCAACGTAACACTGTACGGGGATGAGTTCGTAACAAAAATAGAGGTGCTGCCGTGAGTGACTTGAACGGTCGCGAAAGGAACCAGCAAGCCTTTCCTCATGAAAACACGGTCAGATGGCGAGAGGAGTGCAACGGTGTCGGAAAGACTGGCGCAGTAGACAGACACCACCGTTAACGAGTATGCAGGCACTTTGGTGTCGTCTTTGACGAGTACCTTGCTTGCAGCCGATGGACTGTCGGCTGGCGTCACATCAGCGAATCGTGAGAGCTCTATTTCAGCTGGTGCGCAATGAATGACGGCGTCGTGGCGTGAGACAAAATCCCATCCTAGGATGACGTCATGAGAGCATGCAGGAATTATGATCAATTCGACGGCGTACATCGCGTCCTGAAGCATGAGGTGGGCTGTGCACACCACTGTAGGGCGAATGCTTTGGGCGCTGGCTGTACGGAGGGAGAGCCCGGAAAGTGCTGTCGTCACTTTGCGCAGTAATCGGCTAAGTTTTGCGTCGATGACGGATAAGGCGGCTCCAGCATCTACAAGGGCAGATGCGCGAACACCGTCCACAAACACGTCTACCACGTTCGATGGGCTTCTCTGAGGGCTTTCGCAGTTCGACAGCGTCGCAGCCCCTGCCTCGTGGACTGCGACGACTAGTTTTCCTGGTCGCGTGCGGGCGGACGTGGCCGCATCGGCGACAGTGAGCGACGTCGTGGAGACTGTGAACGGCGTATAGATGGTGCGGGGCCGAACGTTGGTGACATGGGCGGCGGTTGGTCATAATAAGGGCGGTTTGATTCGCTGGAAAGGTTGGATGCGACCGGAGGCTGCTGCACGCGATTGCAATAGCGTGCGACGTGACCGGCGCAACCGCAGGCAAAGCAGATGGGGCGGTTGTCGGAAGTGCGCCATCGGTTCGCGGGTCCCATCCATGTCGCAGAACGTGATGGGCGAGGCGGCTGCTGATATGACTGCATGGTGGGTGGCAGTCGGGGCACGTGGACGACGTCGGCGTATGTATGCGGCACAGTTGCGTCGAAGGCCTGGGGTCTGGAGACGGCTTCGGAGACGGCTTCGGGCCAGCCACAGGAATCGGTGGGGGTGGCCTGGTTACAACTTGTGCGTAGCTTAGTGGCGCAGGTACTGGAGGCGGCTGGTGGTAGTCAGGCATGACCTCCGCGATTTCCTGCTGAATCGCTCGGCGGAGGGGAGGCAGAAGTGTAGTTGACGGCTGTTCGACATGTCGCGGTGGAGCGAAAGCCAGTAAAGAGACCTGGCGGGCAATTTCCTCACGCACGAACGACTTGATTTCGGTGAGCAGGGTGGTGTGGTCAGAAAGGGCCGAAAAGCCCGCGAGGTCAGCGTCGCGTGACCGCGGTCGACGGGTCATCAAGCGCTGCCGGCGCAGCTCCTGGTAACTTTGGCACAGCGTAATGACCTCTGCCACAGTGCGAGGGTTCTTGGCCAGGAGCATGGTGAAGGCATCATCGGCGATGCCTTTGAGAACATGCGTGATTCTGTCTGACTCCGACATGCTCGCGTTCACTTTCTTGCACAAGTCGAGGATGTCCTCGATGTAGCTGGTGAAGGTCTCGCCGGTCTACTGTGCTCGTTCACGCAAACGCTTTTCGGCTTGCAGCTTACGTACGGCAGGACGGCCGAACACGTCGACGTCGGCGGTCTTAAAAGCGGACCAAGTCGGGAAATCGGATGCGTGGTTGTTGTAACAGATGCCGGCCACACCCGCGAGGTAGAAAACCAGGTTGCTGAGTTTGCCTGCCTCGTCCCATTTATTGGGGACGCTCACGCGTTCGTAAATGGCGAGCCAGTCCTCGACGTCAGTGCCATCCGCGCCGGTGAAGACAGCAGGGTCGCGGATGCGGGCGATACCGGGACATGGCGTCGGCGCAGGAGGAAGCGTTTGCTGAGCGGCGTCTTGGGGCATGGTAGATGGCACGGTACGGGATCGAAGCTCCAAGGGCATCGAATGCGGACCGAAGTTGTTTTAAGGGCACAGCACTCTCCACCAAATTGTTAAGACGTTTATTGGCGGACACTCGGCGACGATGCACGACAGCGACAGTCGAGGCGGGGACCGACTCTCAGCACGAGCTGCTCTTCTTAGGGCGACCCACCAGAAGGCGCTGGAGAGGACAACCAAAGCTTCGCTACAATCTATCTATCTATCTATCTATCTATCTATCTATCTATCTATCTATCTATCTATCCGCCTACATCTTGGCGCTCTAACGCGCGTATCTTGTTTAGTACATACCATGACTGGCAACAGAGGACATGAATGTTTGTAGCGAAGCTTTGACACTATAAAGAACACGATAGGTAGGTGACTTGAATTGGTGACTTCCCCTGCCGCGTACGTCATAAAATCGATTTCACCCGTCGCGTGTTGCACATATCCGCATACAGCGGCGCATTCTGTGTCGATATGTGCCACACGCCGATAATCCCTGCATCAAACCATACTTTGGAAAAAAGTGCCCCCCACCTCCCCGAAGGGAATCGTGAGGAAATGCGAATGCATTTCGCGCGCGCTTCACTCCATTTATATATACGTGCGAGCGAGCGGACGGGAGTGTGGGGCGCAGGTAGGAGAGAGATCGAACGGCGAGAGAAGGAGCGGCGAAGCACTGCACCTACCCTCTGCTACACTCTCCACACACGCGGGAGCTCCGCCGAGCTTCCGCGATGCGAGCGCCCTCACACACCAGAGCGCGCTCTCCTCCTCTCCACTCACTCTCCGCTACTCCGCCCGCACCACCTGCTCCGGTTGCTAGGGGCGAGGATAAGCACGCGCGCCCGCAGCTGTTGCTATGGGAGAGGGAGTGAGAGCGGAGAGATAAAAAATTACACCATCTTCCGCTAAAGGGAACCATGTGTAGATGTGAAGCAGCGGGCGCTAACGCTTACACCGGCTTCGGCGTTGACGCTGGCGCTGATCGCAGCGTTGCGCAAGAGAGAAAACTGGGGATGCGTAAAGCACGCAGCGATGGAGCGGTGTTTCCTACTGGAACATGCTAATCGCTGCTAATGTGCAATGAGAGACAGAAGACTCCGACTGGACACAGAGACTCGCAGTCGGCTTTTTAGTTAACGCGCACGCTGCGAATTTTTATTGTTCAACAACGCACAGTAGAAATCTCCCACCGGCACCACCATGGAGGTCAAGATCCATTGCCATATATACGGGGTGGCCAGTGAACGGTTGTGCAGCGCGAGCAGTCGGTTTTTTCAAGCAAGAAACTCGCTAGCAGACGCTGCCTGCGTCGGCGTCGCGAGGCGAGAGAGGGGGGGGGAGCGTAGGAGAGGAGAGAGATGGGGCGCGCATGCGCAAAGGGAGTGTGGACGCTGCGGGCAGAGATGCCTAGAGAAGAGAGGGGGGAGCGTAGCAGGGGAGAGAGGGGAGGCGCATGCGCAGTGAGGGTGTGGTTGCCGCGGGGAGGGATGCCTAGAGGAGGGAGAGAGGAGGTTTTTATTTTTATTTTCTTAAAGGGTTTGCGCATGCGCCGTAAGGGTGGTCACGCCGCACACCACCACCACCGGATTAAGCTTCGCCATAAGAGACTTCACATCTAACACCTGCCGGCGCTTACCTCCTCAACCTATCCTCCTCCTCCGCGGACAACGCTGGACAACGCCGGACAACGCCGGATGCCTGACATAGCCCGACTATGAAATGCATTCGCATTTAATATTAACTTGATAGTGTGAAGGAATCCGTGTTACAGGAAATGCGGTGCTGTCGTCGAACCCAGGCATTCTGTATGTTAGTCGATGATGCTACCGTGGGGGCAACGCTCGTTCTTCAAGCTGTTTTCGAAAAATACCTTACGCAAGTGTCACATGAAGACAAGACCGATTGGGGTGCACTGTCGCCTATCCGCATTTAGATGTGAAGCATCTTATAGCGAAGCTTAATCCGGTGGTGGTGGAGGTGGTGGTGGTGTGCCGCGTGACCACCCTTACTGCGCATGCGCAAACCCTTTAAAAAAATTAAAATGGTCCCCCTCTCTTTAGATGCCTAAAGAGAGAGGGGGGACCTCCTCCCCCCTCTCTCTCCTCTGGGCATCCCTTCCCGCGGCAACCACACCCTCACTGCGCATGCGCCTCCCCTCCTCTCCTACGCTCCCCCCTCTCTCTCCTTTAGGCATCTGTCTCCGCGACAACCACACCCTCATTGCGCATGCGCCTCCCCTCCTACGCTCCCCCCCCCTCTCTCCTCTAGGCATCCCTACCCGCGGCGTCCACACTCCCACTGCGCATGCGCGTCCCCCCCTTTCTCTCCTCTCCTACGCTCCCCTCCTCTCTCACCTCGCGACGCCGACGCAGGCAGCGTCTGCTAGCGAGTTTCTTGGTTGAAAAAACCCGGCAGATCCCACGCACTGTGGGGATCGATGTAATGCGAAGCAGCCAAGAAGGAGCGAATCATGCTGTACATGCTATGCATGTCATTATTTGCATGTCAGGACCCGTCATTCGTGCTAATCATACAGTCACGTCGCGCAATACAAATTTTGGTGTATATCAAGCTAGCGAACTGGACGCAAGCGCACCATGAGCGTTGCATGTAAATGGCATTGTAGATGACATGCATGCCAAGATTTTCATGTTGCCACCTGCCACTTATGTTCGCATAATTTTTTACCTCGAATGGCAGCGAGACGCGAGACCAATCTGCCTCCGTTTCGCATGCGTTCGTATTCTCGCGCTTTGCGCATCGTGCAGACGCCATGAGCGTTCCAGCGTTTAAATTGGCGGACACTTTGTCAATTCCAAAGTGTGTGCCCAGTGAGACGAGTTCGGTCTGAATGGAACGTGATGCGGCCGTCTCCCTCCTTGCATGATTAGAGACGCCGGGCACAGCGACGCTACGCAAGCAAAGCGCGAGCGCTCTAGAGTCCAACGCGACCGGCGTCCATTTACGCGCCCCGGCGCCCAGTTGGCACTGAGCCAAAGCACGGCTGGAGGGACGGACGGACGGACGGACGGACGTGAGCATGAGACATTAAAGGCTTTCGCCTTAAAAAATTTGGTGTATATCAAGCTAGCGAAACGGCCACGGGAGTATCATGAGCGGGGCATGCAAGTCATGATGGACATGACATGTCATGATTTCCTTATGACCACTTCGCATTTATGCTCGTTATACAGTCATGTCACGCAATACCGAATTTGGTGTATATCAAGCTAGCGAAACGGTCGTCAGCGCATCATGAGCGTGCCATGTAAATCATGTAGTACATTACATGCGCGGAATGACTTTCATATTACCACCTGTCATTTATGTTGGTCTGCAGAAATGTCTCATGGTACCAGTTTTTGGATATATGAAGTTAAGAAAACGGCCTCAGGAGCACGATGGCCATGGCGTGTAAATCATACTTTTCATGACAAGTTAGTCATGATTTTCATAATATGACCAGTCATTCATGTTCGTCATACAGTCATGTTATGCCATACCAATTTTGGTATCAATCCCATTAACGATACGGCCAGGAGAGCAAAGTCGTAGGCGGCTAGATAGATAGATAGATAGATAGATAGATAGATAGATAGATAGATAGATAGATAGATAGATAGATAGATAGATAGATAGATAGATACGCTCAAAGTCGCCGAAGTTCGCTAAGAAATGCTTCACATTTAGTAAAAACCGACTGCTCGCGCTCACTGGCCACCGTTCACTGGCCACCCCGTATATATGGAACTGGACCGGTGTTCCAGTAGGAAACACCGGTCCATCACTGCGTGCTTTGCGCCTCCCCAGTTTTCTCTCCTGCGCAACGCCGCGAAGAGCGCCAGCGTCAACGCCGCCGCCAGTGTAAGCGTTAGCGCCCGCTGCTTCACATCTACACATGGTTCCCTTTAGCGGGAGATGGTTTAATTTTTTACATCAATATAAAAAGCGTTACACATTTATTTATTATTTATTTGAAAGTACCTTACATGGCCACATGGGCATTGAGTAAGGGGGGGGCGTGACAGAAATTGTATACACCAAAGGTATAAACCAATATACATGAAGCAAGCAAAAAAGGATATGCAAGAACACAGCATGTGAAACAAAGAAGTGGTACAAAAAATGCTATAAAAGGTGAATGATGCAAGAACCAGGCTTAAAAGGTAACACCAAAAAGTGAATCACAAGTTACATAGTATAATATAGTGCATAATAAAATACACAGATGAATACAAGTGATACAATGGATACCATTGGATAATGAAAAAAAGAAAAAAAAAGAAAAAAGGGGGGGGGGACAACAACATGAAAGCCATCGCACAGCTAACTGCGCAAGCAACTGAATGAACCCTGAAAACACTAATCATTATATAAAACTTAGGCAGAACATGGTGTGCTGGTGATATGAGCGATAAGCGACTGCCGAAATTTCAATGAGTTAGTTTCCACGACTATAGTATCAGGTAAGCTGTTCCATAGGGATGCTGTTCCATAGGAGGCGTAATTGCAACGCGGAAGCGCCGAATAGTTGAAGGCGTCAGTGTAACCATAAAGTCGCGTGAAACTTATATTACTGTGTTTTCTACGAAATGTGTGTGGTTATGTATGCAGGCCTAAGACATGATGGTTGAACTGGTGCATATATTTATGGAATAACGACAACAGGGCAATATTACGACGATCACTTAACAGCTCGAGCGAAAGAGAGTTTTTTTGTGTCACACTTGAACGATAGTTATATTTTGAGCAATGAAACGAGTGGCTCTGTTTTGGATCGATTCTAATCAAGTAATCAAATACTTTTGATGGGGAAACCAGATAGAAGAGGAAAACTGAAGTTGTCGGCGGACGAATGTTTGCAAAGCAAGCTTGCGAATGAGGGAGGGCGAGTTTCGAACGTTACGATGTAAGTACCCTAATGACCTCGCAGCGTTGGCACATGCGTTAGTAATATAGGTTGACCATGAAAGGTTTGGAGTAAGGGTGAAGCCTAAGTATTTAAAAGAAGACGCCTCGGATAATGTGCTGCGATTTATACTGTACCAAAAGTTAGATTTGGAACGCTTCCTGCTAAAAGACATTACTTTGCATTTCGTTGAGTTCAAGTGTATTAGCCATGTGCCGCACCAATCGGTAATTAAGTTGAGGTCTTCTTGAAGGGCCATGTGGTTCGTGGAACTGTGAATTGGACGATATATAATGCAGTCGTCAGCGAATATGCGCATGCAGGATGGTATGTTATTGGGTAAGTCGTTGATGTAAATTAGAAACAATAGGGGACCAAGTACGCTCCCTCGGGGAACGCCTGAGGAAACATAAGAAAAGGACGACGAGACATTGTTGGCCATGGTGAATTGCTGCCTGTTAGGAAGGAAATTTCGGAGCCAGAATAACGTTAACGAATCCAGTTTTATTGCGGATAGCCTAATGAAGAGGCAGCAATGTGCAATGCGGTCAAGTGACTTAGAGAAATCAAGGAAGACACAGTCTGTAAGTTTGAGTCCATGTTAAAGTGCAAAGCTGATGTTTATTCCAATAGTTGAGTCTCGCATGACAAACCTCTCTGGAAAAAAAGAAGTTATTAGATTGGAGATGACTGTAAACGTGAGATGCGATAATGTGTTCCATCATCTCACAACAAATGCACGTCAATGAGATGGGTCGGTAATTTCCAACAATATTTTTGTCGCCATTTTTAAAGATGGGTACAAATTGGCGGTTTTTTATTCGGTGGGAATCTGACCAGTGTTTAGAGATTGCTGGAAAATATGGAATAAAATCCTGCTAGAAACCGAGACCGTGTTCTTTAGAATTTCGGAGTTAATATTATCGATACCTGATGTAGTGGATAGGTAAGATTATCAATTAGGTGCGCGATACCTTTGATTGAAATATTTATGGGTGTCGTATTGGTACGACCAGTGACCACTGGCAGCTTATGAAAGCTTTCTTTTGTGAATATGGATGAAAATAAATTATTGAAAGCAGGTGAACACTCATTGTCTGGACGAGGAGCACCGTTATCGTCGTGTAACACAATGCGGTTAACGTGATCATTGGGGAGTAAGATTTTCCAGCATTTCTTAGGCTTAGATTTGAGCAGTGAAGGGAGATCATGAGCAAAGTTTTTATATTTTGCAGCAGAAAGAGCGTAGCAGTAATCTTCTGCGGAGCAGTCATATTTTCCCCAGGATTTCGGGCTGTCCAAACGTTTTGCGGCTTTATATAAGCGTTTGTTTTTGTTACGAAGCTGTCGAAGATGTTTCGTGAACCATGGATTGTTTTTATCGGCTGTTATTTTGATAAAAGGCACGTGTTGGTCGATCAGTGCGCAGAACTTCTTTCTGAACCTTATCCAGTTGTCTTTAATGGGCCTTGAGTAAAATGACGGTAAAAGTGAGCGGCTAAAGAAGGAGTCAAGTTCTTTGTTAATTTTGGCCTAGTTTCCCTTGTTATAATCGCGTATGGTTTTTGTTTCAACTCCCGCGAATTGAAAAGGAACGTTTTTGGTTGTTAGGAGTAGGTTGTGGTCACTGAAAACGTTAAGATGTGTTATCTGCCCTGTAGTCTCTGGCGCGTTCGTAAGAATCAGGTCTAACAGATTACTGCTACGAGTCGGTAGACGAACAACCTAGGATAAGTTAAAGTCTAAGGTTAGATTAACAAATTCTGTTGAGAGGTAACATGATGAGGACAGCTGCGACCAATCAATTACAGAAAAATTGAGGTCACCAAAGAGATAAGTGAATTTAGTCGAACAAAGCTGTGTTGCTTAATTGATGCTAGACCGGAGTTCATTAGAGAAGCAGTTAGTGGAGTCAGAGGTGTGATAGCAAATTTCAAACAGAAATTTCGTGGTGGAACTGAGACACACGGCCCACACAACCTCTAGCTCAGAATTGGTGTTGAAAACATGGGAAGTGATCATCCTTTTTATTGCGAGAAGGACACCACCACTTTTTTTTAGTGCGGTCACAGCGGTATATATTATGGGTGTCCGCTAAAGAAGTGATCTCACTCTCGGAAATATCATGGTGCAGCCATATTTCTGTCAGCGCAAGAACGTCACAATCGCAGTCATCAAGATAGGAAGCAAGGTTTTCACGTTTTGACATTATATGTCGAATATTTGTGAACGATAATGAAAAGGATGGAGCAACGTGATGCGCTGGAGAAGTCCCGGTACCTAGCTATCTGTTGCGTTCAACCACTGATGCAAATGTGACATCGTAGGCATACGTTTTGTCGCCAATGCGCAACCGGTCCACTGATAATTTGAAGGGTCTTTTGTGTGTCTTCCCTTGTTCGATCAATTTTTACCACGCTTGCCCTGAGGACAAAGAAAAATCTTCTCTGATGTAGAAATCAGACCCTTTCAGTTATATAGCATTGGCCAGCATTCGCTCTTTCTGCTTATAGTAAGTCAGTTTAGTGACAACAGGTCTTCGTTTTGTGTCTGAATACTTTCCTAATCTGTGGGCTCTGTCAAACTGTATACTGTCCGCAGCAATATCGAGTTTCTCGGAGTAGAAGATCATTATTTTCTTTTCCGTAGCAGTCCAGTCTTCCTTAGCGGCATCTTCGATGCCAAGGAACAGAAGATTTGAAAGACGCATTCTATTTTCGGTGTCATTGCATTTGGACGCCATCTTGGACGGATTCTAACTATCCGAGGGATTTTTCGCCTCAATTGCAAGAATTTTAGCTATTAGCAGTTTGACTCTGCCGTCAGCCTCCGACTGTTTGTCTTTGGCTAATTTCAGATCGGAACGTAGGGACTCGTTAACCTGTGTAAGCTCACGCACCATATCTGAAGCGGAAACACGATCACGATGTACACATATTAGATCAGCAAGTAAAGCAGCCTGTCTTTCCTTAAGTTTGCATATTCTTTCCGTGTTAGCAGCTGGTGCTTGCTCTAGCCGGCGTATTGTGTCTAATGCGGTGGAAAGGGAATCTGCCTCCGCCTTAGTCATTGGGCCAGGGTTTAATTTTACGTCCCCAGACATGACAAGCAACATTTCAAATTAGGCAGAGCACATGTTACTTAAAAAAAGCTAACGAGCATCTAAAAACATTACGGACGTCAACTGGGCACCACACCGTGAGCAAGCAGTAGTTACTGGTCTTGGAAGACACATCACCATTCAAGTAAGTACCCTGCAAAACCAGTGGGCGTACATTTGCCATTCTTGCAGCAGTGCCGTGCCCGAAGTTGATTGTGGTCGTCCAGCTTTTACAATACGCGCCCGCGCTAGGGGTGACGAGTGAAGTAGACGCAGATCCATGTTGCCAGATCCCTGGACTGATTGTGTCCAGAGTAGGCATGGGGAATGCAGGTGCTTACCTAGTCGAATAGTCGGTGCTTGTTTGGCAGGAATCTCATGCTCCGGCGCAGAAGAATCACGTTATGGTAACCTGCAAAAGCAGTGGGCGTCAGCTTGCCATCCATGCAGCAATACCGTGCCCCTGTGACTATGACTCCTCAAGCTATATTTATGCGTAGCGCGAGTGCGCCTAGGACTGCTCCATATAATATGCACATCATCCTTGAACACTCACTTCGAGGCGACGAAACTGACACCTCTGCTGTAACGTGCGCGCCGACGATATGTCGAATCATGAGCCACCGTTTACAAACCAGCCTACTCGGCATGCCTGGTATGCACGTGATATGGACGAAAGTACTCGATTTTCGCGAAGATGTCGAACCACCTCGTGACGCTAGGCTGGAAGCAAAAAATCCGGCAGTAGCTGCAGCTGCCTGGCTGCTTAACGTGAAATTCATTCTCACAAGGCATGGGGTCTGCCACATTTTTATACGTTTAGTTTTTTCTAGCGACTCGTCTTACATACCCGCGGGAAGGACGGAAAATCGGCTTGTTGAGTAGGTATAGCAGTGTTTACGTGGATTAAAAATTGAAGGACACTTTGTACATTCCAAAGTTGTTCGGCGAAAGCGTGCGGCCATTCCACTGACTATGCCATGTCTTTTATCTTTTACACTCTCAGTGGGATAACACACAAACCGAATGTGTGTGTGTTTTCCTTTTTAATATTTTACCGCTAATCGCAGCGAGACGCGAGACTAATCTTCCTCCGTTCGCAAGCGTTAGTATTTTCTCGCGCTTTGCGCATAGTGCAAACGCTATCCGCGTTCCAGCGCTTAAATTGACGGACCCTTTGTAAATTTGAAAGCGTATTCCGTGAACGCCTGTGTCCACTGAGACGGCGTCGGTCAGAATGATTGCAAACGCTGGGCACAGCGACGCTACGCAAGCAAAGCGCGAGCGCTGTACAGTCCGACGCGACCGGCGTCCGTTTGCGCATCCCGGCGGCCACTTGGCTCCGTGCCAGAGCTCGCACAGATGGACGGATGGACGGACAGACGGACGGACAGACAGACATACAGACAGACAAACAGACAGACAGACGGACGGACGGAAAGACGGACGGACGCATAGAGAGACGGACGGACGCACAGACGGACGGATGGACAGACGGACGGACGGACAGATGGAGGGACGGACGGACGGACGCCGGATGGACACCGGACGGACGTGAGCGTGAGACATTAAAGTCTTTCGCCTTAAAATGTTCCTCGGAATGGTCTAACTATCTTATAAAAACCTTCTATGAAAAATAAAACCGGCAGATCTCACGCACTTTGGGAATCGATGTAATGTGAAGCAGGCAGCAAGGAGCAAACCACGCTGTACATAATATGCATATCGTGATTTGCATGTTAGGACCGATCAGTTATCTTCGTCATATAGTCACGTCACGCAATACCAATTTTGGTGCATATCAAGCTAGTGAACTGAACGCCAGTTCGTGAGCGTGGCATGTATATGGCATTGCAGATGACATGCATGCCAAGATTTTAGATGAGAAGCGTCTTAAGGCGAAGTTCAATCCGGTGGTGGTGGCGGCGGTAGTGGTGGTGGTGTACGGCCGACCACCCTCACTGCGCATGCGCAAACCCTGTAAAAAAAGATCAAAAACCTCCTCTCCCCCTCTCTCCCCTCTAGGCATCCCTCCCCGCGGTGACCACACTCTCACTGCGCATGCGCATCCCCTCCCTCTCTACCCTCCTTCGCTCCCCCCCTCTCTCCTCTAGGCATGCCTTCCCGCGGCGTCCATACTCCCACTGCGCATGCGCGTCCCCCCCTCTCTCCTCTCTTACGCTCCCCCCCTTCTCTCGCCTCGCGACGCCGACGCAGGTAGCGTCTGCTAGCGAGTTTCTTGATTGAAAAAAACCGACTGCTCGCGCTGCACAACCGTTCACTGGCCACCCCGTATATATGGCACTGGATCTTGACCTCCAAGGTGGTGCCGGTGGGAGATTTCTCCTGTGCGTTGTTGAACAATAAAAAGTCGCAGCGTGCGCGTTAACTAAAAGTGGACTGCTGGTCTCTGTGTCCAGTCGGAGTCTTCTGCCTCTCATTGCCCATTAGCAGCGATTGCCATGTTCCAGCAGGAAACACCGGTCTATCACTGCGTGATTGCGCCTCGCCAGGTTTCTCTCCTGCGCAACGCCGCGATGAGTGCCAGCGTCAACGCCGCTGCCAGTGTAAGCGTTAGCGCCCGCTGCTTCGCATCTACACATGGTTCCCTTTAGCACGAGATGGTGTAATTTTTTATGTTACTACCTGCCACTTATGTTCGTTATACAGTCACGTCCCGCAATGCCAGTTTTGGTGTATATCAAGCTAGCGAAACGGCCGCGAGCGCGCCATGAGCGTGGCATGCAAGTCATGTTGCACATGACATGTCATGATTTCTATATGACCACTTGGCATTTATCTTCGTCATACAGTCACGTCACGCAATATTAAATTTGCTGTATGTCAAGCTAGCGAAACGGCCGTCACCGCACCATCAGCGTGGTATGTAAATCATGTTGTACATGACATGCATTTCATGCCTTTCATATGACCACCTGTCATTTATGTTGGTCGTGCAGAAATGTCTCATCGTACCAATTTTTGGATATATAGAGTGAAGAAAATGGCCGCAGGAGCACTACGGCGACGGCGTGTAAGTGATGTTTTTCAGGACAAGTTATTCATGATTGTCATGATATGACGAGTCAATCATGTTTGTCGTACAGTTATGTTATGCCATACCAATTTGGTATGAATCCCATTAACGATACGGCCAGGAGAGCACAAAGTGGTAGGCGCTAGATAGATAGATAGATAGATAGATAGATAGATAGATAGATAGATAGATAGATAGATAGATAGATAGATAGATAGATAGATAGATAGATAGATAGATAGATAGATAGATAGATACGCTCAAAGTGGCCGAATTTCGCTAAGAAATGCTTCGCCTTTCGAAGCAGACGGTCAAGAAACCTACGGCACCTGGACGTCGAGACACGAGCTCTCCTCCTGTAGAAAAAGCGCTCACAGTAAAGCATGAAAATAAACAATGAGGAATATCCTTCTAAACGTCACCAGCATGGTGTCGAGACTGATGTTACGTTGACGACACAAACGAATACTTTACCGTAACGTGGGGTTATGTATGCATAACTGTAGTTTGTTAGCAGCTGACTAAGCTGGGTACAAACGTTGCCAAAGCCACAAGGAGGAGTGAATAGTCCGTCAGACGCTACTGTCTACTTACTTTAAGGGCAGCGCCGTGGGCTCTCATGGTTGCCGACTTTATTCGCTCGTGAATACACAATATCCTTTCCCCCTAACAGAATGAAGTCCCGGTAACGCTTAGACGTCTTTCTCTCAACTTGAGGGTACCTAGAAGTTGCGGCTCTTAGAGGTTGGATGGAAGCGCTGTGCTCCTGTGTATGGCTTCCAGATACATCAGGACCATAAGGTCCAGGGTTGGGACTGCCAGGTGGACTTGATCTAGGTGGAGTTTCACTCGCATTTGTCAGTAGTTTGTCCTGGCCAGTCACAGCGAGGTAATCGCCATCGGCTGAGTCCCCACAAGAATCACTCTCAGCTCCACCAAGGTCTAGTGGGCTGGCACGGTTGCGGAGCTGATTAACGCGTCTTCGCGATAACCCACCGTCCGACAGACGAAATTGGTAAGAAAGGGGTCCGGTGACTGAAGCAATGGATCCGGGGACACACTTGGTGACACCCTGACAGTTCCGTGCATACACATCGTCGCCAGGACAGAAATGCTGAAGTCGAGAACCATGCATAAAGTAACGCTGAAGAGATATGATTCAATCATGTGAAAATTTGGATGCAGACGGCAGGGGCGTAGCCGGAAATTTTTTTCGGGGGGGGGGGGGCAGCTCCATTATTTCGGGAGGGGCACCTCCTTGAAATGGTCATTTTTCGCTCTCTATGCCATGGCGAAAAAAAAATTTCGGGAGGGGGGGGGCGGGGCACGGGCCCAGTGTGCCATCCCCTGGCTACGCCACTGGCAGACGGTCAATGGCTGATCGCAGTCGTCTGCCCATCAAAAATTCAGCAGGACTCTTCCCTGTAGTTGTACTGGGTAAGATGTGCTAGCCCAGCAAGAAACGAGAAAGCTTGGTGGCTCACTCTCCCTCCGACAACTTACGCACGACTTGTTATGTCTCCTGTACAGTCGCTTCTATCCGACCCTGTAATTACGAATTATAGGGCGCAACTGTACTGTGCCGAATCTGGTTTCTGTTCACAAACTCGGCGAACACTTCTGACGTGAACGCAGTTGCATTGTCCGACACTTATACTTCTGGAATGTCAAAAGGAGCAAACATCGCCCGAAGTTCTTTAAGAACTGCTCTGTTCTTTAAGAACTGCTCTGGTGATCATTGATTCCATCAGCAACACTTCCAGCCACCTGGAATGAGAATCGGCGACTATCAGAAACACGGACTTTGCCGACCCTTGAAGGGACCGGCAAAGTCTATGTGCGGACGTGACCAAGGGTTCTTAGTGAACTCCTATGGGTGCACCAGTGCCTTAATGGGTGCTAGCCGAGTTTCTTGGCACACTTAGCAACCAGCTACCTTGCACTCTATGTGATTGTCGATGCCTGGCCAGCACACTTTTCTGCGTGCAAGACTTTTCATCGGTACTATGCCTGGCTGCGTGGCGCCTAGAATTTCTAGGACCTGGGCTTGTGCGGAACTTAGAATCAAAACTCGAGATTCCCACAGCACGTAATTCCGGTATGTGGACAGTTCGTTCTTCCTGGCCCCAAAAGGACGGTATTCCTCGGGCGCTTTCCCGGAAGGCCAACCTTGCAAATCTAGCGGTGTACACGCGACAGAACTAGGTCCGTCCGTGTCAATGCTGCGATCTTGGTACAATTTAGAGGAACTTCTGGCGCTGCTTCGAGCAGCGAAATGTCTCCAAATGGTGGCTCGTGCTCATCCTTGTCAGGAGCGGAAGGCGACTGAAAATGTCGGCAGGTTCTGGAAACTTGGACCCTGGTCCATACTACAGTTCGTAGTTGTATGCAGAAAATTTCAGACTCCATCGCAATATCCAAGGTGACCATAGGGCTGGAAACGGCTTGGCTTGGTGCTGGAGGTCTAGCAATGGCTTAAGTCTTACGGTCTGTCAAGAGTTGCACCTTCCGACCAAAAAATATACTGGTAGAATTTCTGAACTCCGAATAGCGAAGCCAGAGCCATCCTGTCTATCTGCGCATAGTTGCATTCTCGTTTTGATAAGGTCCTCAAGGCGAAAGCTACTGGTCATTCAATGCCAGCTTCAACCACTCGGCTGCGTACCGCACCCAGCCCTCAGGGAGACGCTTCGCACGCAAGCCTTATGGGACGTGTCACAACATAGTGTGCCAAGACAAATGATGATTGCAGCAGGCTCTTGGCACTCTGGTGTGCATTCGCTTCCGTTTCGGTCCAACTCCATGCCTCGTTCTTGTCCAGGAGGCGGTGAAGTGTTTCCAACACATGTGACGCTCCTTTCAAGCCACTGACATAAAAATGAAGGCTCCCAAGAACGACTGCAGCTCCTTGTTCATCGGTTCCGGAGTTTGCTTGATGACTTGCACTTTTTCACGCAAAGTTCTTACTCCGTCGTTGTTGACACGCTACCCCGGCTACATCACTTCTTTGTCCCTGAGTGCACATTTGTCGGCATTCAGACGAAGCCCGCCTTCTTGGATACGCTGCAGCAGCTTGCGCAGCCGTTCGTCGTGCTCAGCGTCTGTTCTTCCAACGATGAGGATGTCATCCAGAAAGCATTGAAGCCCTTGAAGGTCGTTCAGTAGTCCTTCCATATAACGTTGAAAGATGGCTACTGCCACTGCCGCACCAAACTGCAATCGCGTCACCTTACAGGCCCTTGTGAGTTGTCACGGTCTGCAGCATGGCGGTGTCCTCATCGACACAGAGTTGCTGATAGGCTTGAATCAAATGAAGCCGCGAAAATACTGCAGATCCTCCCAGTCCTGCGAGCAGTTGCTCTGGAGTTGGAAGTGGATACATCTCCCATTTGACGACTGGGTTGGGTGTTCCCTTGTAGTCCCCACAGATTCTCATCTTCCCGTTCTTCTTTAGAATCAGGACGATTGGCGTCGCTCAGCGAGAATGCTTAATGGGAACGTAAATGCCCTGTTCTACCAAATGTTCGATGGCTTCCTCCACCTTGGGCAGTAGCGCGAAAGGTACTTGCCGTGGCTTGTGAAACTTAGGTGTCGCTCGCTCCTCCAATGCAATCCGCACCGTAGGACCCCTGCTCTTGCCAAGCCCAGGTTTAAACAAATATGGATAGTCCTGCAGCAGACTTGTCAGGCTCATCACCATATTGCTTTGGTTGCATGCAGCTGGTTGGATTTCTCGACTGCAACTAGCGAAAACTGGAGCTCCGTTAAGCTCATGTACTTCTTACCGCTTTATGCCTAGTGGTTGGAGAGACTCTATTCCCAGCAAGCGGATTCCCGATCCTTTCGTGACGAGCAGATGTAGTTTGCCCTCTCTACTGTTGTACATGACAGCAACTTCCACTTCACCTACGACACAAACATGCTACTGTGTGTACGTCCGCACTCCTCGGAAACTTGGTCGGAGCGCCTTCCAGATTCCCAGCTTACTGAATGTCCTCAAGACGACAATGGAACACACGGATTCACAGTCCACTTCTGTCGATACCTGGCGTCCGTTAACAATGACGTTTGCCATGAAACCTGGCAATCCACTAGCGATGTGGTAAAGTCAGTACACTCCTGAGCGACGCAAGTAGCCTGGGCGCTTGTTGCCAGTCTTTGGCTTGCTTCTTGCCCCGTCCATTTGACGGCAGGCACGAACCATGTGAGCTTTCCGCTAAATGGCACACTGCAGAGTGAAACCCATAGCTCGTAGCGTCGTGGTGACCGTTGCAGCGGGAACACCAGTCGGTTCTTGACTCCTTGGAACGCTCTTGTTTACCGCGCGGCTTGTCCCCCCTTTGGTGCTTGATCCATACGGTGTAACTCGGACCCCGCCGGCAACGCCCCCCTGGTGGCTTCCGTTTGCCGCGTCACGTACTCGGCAGCGATGGCTTTTTCGTACGCCTTCTTGAAATTCACCGCAGTCTCAGTCAGAAGACGCCGTTGCGCCCTTCGTCACGCACACCACCCACTAGACGATCGCGAAGCATGTCCTCCAGGTTGACGCCGAACTCGCAGTGCTCAGATAGTCGGCGCCAGTCCGCCAAAACATCCGCGATACTGTGACCGGGCTGCTGACAGCGTTTGTGAAATGAGAAACGCTGTACAATTATCCAAGGCCTTGGCATGAAGTGCTGCATGAGCTTGGAAACAATGTCCGCATACGGCGAATCAGCCGGCGTCGCCGGCGAACACAACGTACGAAGGATGGCGTACGTAGCCGGACCACAAACGCTGCACAGTACTGCCCGTTGCTGCCGCTCCTCAACCACACGATTCTTTGTTAAATAGAATTGTAGGCGTTCTAGGTATGCAAGCGAGGCCGCCGCGTTGCCAGGAGAAAACTGTTCCATATGGCTAAGCCGGCCAAATAACATGTTCGAAACGCTAGGCTTAGCTTCCAAAGCCGCCTCGTTCGAAGCCATCTCACTCTGCGTACTGCCGCCGACGTTCACCGACGCTCACCTTGATTGCCTTGTGTGGCGTCTTGCCGCTTGCTTTTGCTTGCAGCCGCCGTCGCTCACCACGTCGGTTCGTGAAACCGTCGCCAAATGTTATGTAGGCATAACTGTAGTTTATTACCAGCTGACTTGGCTGGGTACAAGCGTTGCCAAAGCCAAAAGGACGAATGAATAGTCCGTCAGATGCTACATGCTACTTTCCACTTACTCTAAGGGCGGCGCCGTGGGCGCTCATGGTTGCCGACCTTATTCTCTGGTGAATACACGACACGTGGTCTTACAAAAATTAGAGCAATTTGACAACTCTGAAGATGGAAGCCACCGGCGGCGGCTTCGGGTTCTGCGGAAGCCATTTCACGTCGTTTTGGCGCCCATTCGCACTGCTGTGCGCGTTGGCGCTCTTTGAATTCCCGCTCTGCTTTCTCCGAACTAAGAGCTAAGGACATGCGTCCATCCCAGAGCGAGTATAAAGTCCAACTTCTCACAGCAGGGCACGATCTCTAAGTGACGAGATAAAGGGCCACAACGATTGCTGACAAGCGCCACCGCCGAGTGTTGCGACATTTGTGAAAGAGGCATCCACGGTGGCGAGGCGGCGAGCGGCGCCGAAAATTGTTGTTCTATGCGTCGTTTTGTACCACGAACGCGATCCACCAGAAGCTAGACCTACACGGCTAAAAGAACGTAACGCGCCAGCTGGCCTGAAGGTAAAAGTAGAAAGCACTTTCATATGAAGAGTACTGCAAACGAAAAATCGGATTCAAAATATCTTGCCGCAACAAGACAGCAGCGTGCGCAACAAGGGGCACTGGCCACAAAATATTTTGAAAAGACTGCCACCGAATACAATTTTACGAATGCCTAATAATTTTCGCCTTAAATCGTCTCAGCTTTAGTTAAGGGTTCCCATGAACTGTTTTGTAGCGTGAACTTGTGTCCAGGTAAAGGAACACTCAAAGTACAAGCAAATAGCGCTCAATTCTGGGTTTGTTGCTGTTGTTCACCTACGATGCAGAGTAAACTGAACTGCTCGCGCAGTGAATGCAATCCAACCATAAAATAGGAAAACAATAATAAAACTTTCCAGACACTTTCGTATCGCCTGCGCCGAACGACAAGACTAAGATACTCACAGGTGGTCACGACATAAACGAAACGAAGACGCCGTAACAATGCCCTCCTCTAAAAAAGGCATTGTCCCAAGGTTGCAAACAACACAGAAACGCTTAAAATCCTGTACTGGAACATAGAACAAAACGCGAAAAACCTCTAAGAAAATATGCTCCAAATGTTCTCTAGCACGCGTAAAATGACTGAGGGTGCACTGTATGCACACCATGGGGGCTACACATCACAGCTGAGGGTCTGCAGCGCCATCGGGGATAACTTCGTTGTACAGTGCGCCAAGTTAAAGTGGCGCTAATGGTGGATGTATCATCTAAGATGTTTTGCGCTCACATCACGTTGTAGTAACGGCGTCCAGCTTCAAACGTGGTCGGTAGAAATGTATTGAAGGCAGTCCCGTCGAATGTTGGAGCTGCCACTGTCGGTTGCCTGTTCTGCCAGAGGCGCGTTCGGGCGACGACCTCCAGGTGCAGGTCGTCAGTGCCGCTGGGCATCTTGGCGTCAAGCGTCATTGCAGTGCCTATTTCGTAAACGAGCTCTAACGGCGTTAGCTACAGCGTTTCTTGCACAACCTTGTTGTGATCGAAAGTTATGTAACCCAAGGACGGCATCCAAAATCTTATGTTTGACGTCGACGCGCATTGTGAGCAAGTCGGCGGGTGTCACTGAATCGCTCGGCATGGTCATTAGCCTGCAAGCTGTTGGCAGCTGTTCGCCGGTGCCTTAGATGAATATACTGGAGAATCATTTGAATGAGGTCCACGCAAAAATCTCATCCCCTGTCACTCATGAGGACCTGTGGGGCGCCATGCCGTAGCGGGATGTCCTCGAAAAATAATTTTCTCGCTCCGGTCACGCCATCTTTGGACCACGTCGTCTCAGCGTAGCGTGCCAGGTATTCCGTCCCCATGACGATCGCTTTCTTTCCTGAAGTCAACATGTGAAATCCCTTTGGTAACCCCATGCTATCTACTGGAGTGTTCGACGTGGTGGTTTCACTGGTTATGGGAACTCCATGTCGACGGTGCCTTGCACAGCCGCATGTAATGACGGACATCGGCGGTAAGAAACGGCCAGGGGTACTATCGCGAAACAATGCCTATTTTGATTCAAATTTCTCTAAGGAAGTTGCCCCTGACGTTGGTGGTTCAGAACAGTCCAAGAAAAGGAAGACACTCTTAGGTGCTGCATATTTTTTCACAGCGAAGCTGATTATGCTAGCCGTAATTTGTATGTTCGGCCTATCAAAACTATCATCATCGTAAACTGGTATGAGCCACAGATATTGGGTAAATCCCACTACTCAGCACTGGTCCACTAAAAATGAAGAAGGCAACAGTTAGCCCAACAAATCGCTTTGAAGCGACTACGGCGAGCCAAACGCCCCGAGTGCGTAGTAGTAGAGAACACCAGGGAGCGGGAAAGGCAAGGGAGGCTCTAAGAAGACTCCGGTGAGAAGGAAGACCTACGCCAACGACGACGTGCGCGTAGAACTATGAGAGGTTCGAGCGCTTGGTTTCAGCGCGACCTTCTGTCTCTGAAGTTCGGATATCCGTATCGTGTCTGTGACTGTCTGCGGTTTAACAGGAACATCTCTGCGCTGAGAATCAACCAAGAACAACCTGGCATTACACAGCCAAAGTTCAAGGGACTAAAACGGTTATTTGAAGCTTTGTCAGCGTTTAGGCTATAGAGCATCATCGAACCATTGGCACCACAAATTCAGCGACACGCCATGTACCAAGGTGGCTACGGACAATTATATCATACCCGCCTTCACACCCCTGCATTGCCTCCTCAACTTATCAGACAGGCTGGCATCGTTGGTGATCGCAGAGCTCTCGTGAGCACACTTCACGATTTGAGCTTCACCCAGTCATGAACTCCGAGATTGCACCGACAGGTTGCGCGCAATCTCGGAGATCATAGCCCACAGCACGCACGCCGTCTGGCAAGAGAGACATCGCTGAGTGGTTGATATCTGCTCCGGACATGGTGCCGCCACACTACCAGCCCATTCTTCCTACGCGCACACCGCAGCCAATCAGATCAGCAGCCAGGGTGACGTCGTGCGCCCACTGCATGTCGTACTGTGAATGGGCGGTTCAAAATGCGTTTGGCTGAGCCGTAGTGATCTGCAGCGATTCGCAGCTTTAAAGCGTTGTAATAAATTACACAGTTTACGCAGAGAGCTTAAATCAGTCTGTAAATGACCCTTAAGACTTCTTCTACCGGTCCATTGTGTTTGTACAATATCGTCAAAACCGTTTCAGGGTCCGTTTAGGCAACGACCTAGAAGCAACCTAGAAACAACCTGCATCACCCAGCTAAAGCCTAGAAACAACCTAAAAGCAAACAGATTAGTCTTCGAAATCGTCTAGTTTCGCTGTTTCAAGCCTTGCGCGGCTGAGAGCAAGCGTGGCCAATTTTTAAATGCGAAGTATTTCTTAGCAAACTTCGGCGACTTTGAGGGTATCTATCTATCTATCTATCTATCTATCTATCTATCTATCTATCTATCTATCTATCTATCTATCCATCTATCTATCTATCTATCTATCTATCTAGCCGCCTACGACTTTGTGCTCTCCTGGCCGTATCGTTGATGGGATGTTTACGAAAATTGGTATGGCATAACATGACTGTATGACGAACATGAGTGACCGGTCATATCATGAAAATCATGCCTAACTTGTCTTGAAAAGTATGATTTACACGCCATGGTCGTAGTACTCCTGCGGCCGTTTCCTTAACACGATATATCCAAAAATTGGCACGATGAGACATTTCTGCAAGACCAACATAAATGACAGGTGCTAATACGGAAATCATAACATGTCATGAGCAACATGACTCGCATGACTGCTCATAGCACGTTCGCGGCTGTTTTGCTAGCTTGATATACACCAAAATTGTTATTGCGTGACGCGACGATAAGACAGTCACGAAGTCAGCGTTCTTCCCATAAATGATGAGTGGTAATATGGAAATCATGACTTGTCATGTGCAACATGACTTGCATGCCACGCTCATGGCGCGCTCGCGGCCGTTTCGCTAGCTTGATATACACCAAATTTGGTCTTGCGTAACGTGACTGTATGACGAACATAAATGACAAGTGGTACTATGTAAACCATGATATGTCATGTGCAACATGACTTGCATGCCACGCTCATGGCGCGCTCGCGGCCGTTTCGCTAGCTTGATATACACCAAATTTGGTCTTGCGTAACGTGACTGTATGACGAACATAAATGACAAGTGGTACTATGTAAACCATGATATGTCATGTGTAACATGACTTGTATGCCACGCTAATGGCGCGCTTGTGTCCAGTTCGCTAGCTTGATATACACCAAAATTCGTATTGCGCGACGAGAATGTATGATGAACATTAATGACAGGTCCTAACAGGTAAATCATGACATGTATATTATGTACAGCATGATTTGCTCCTTGCTGGCTACTTCGCATTACATCGATACCCACAGTGCGTGGGATGTGCCGGTTTTTTTAATGTATATAGGATTTTCTTCCCCTTAACTAAGGTACAGGCTCTTTGTGACTACAGGCATTTCTCTTTCGCGACCATTCTTATTGGTTCCTTTTTTCTTTAGTAAGAATGGTGAGCCAGCGTTCTTCCCACACAGAGGAACCGAGTTTCTGATCCAGGATCGTTGCTGTTTGCCACTGGCGGATTTACCACATCTGTTTGCTGCTGTGGTTGCATTGTCAGTACCCTCAATCTACTGTGTTTGTGTCAGGTCGTATTTTGCAAACACGGCCGCGGTGTTGGCACTGTAACCCTTCGCAGAGCGGAATCGACAGTTCCGCGGGCGATGCCCCTGTGTTCTACACCTCAAACACGGTAGTATGGCCTCCCGACTTTCCCGTCGCGCACGCATGTTTCTTAACTTCTTTGTGCCTTCACCTTCGAGCGCAGTCCGTATCTTCACCTTTTCTTCCGCAATTTCCTTTAGCTAAGGTGATCTCTATAGACATATTCCATGTTTGAAAATAGCGGTAGGTGCCGTCGACATACTGGGGGGGGGGGGGGAGGGGGGCTTGTAGCGACGTCGCGGCGCGTTGATTCTGCCCACCCGTGCCAGCCCACGGCCGAACTGGAGGAGCGGCACGCGTACAACCGTGACCAGCCGAAGCTCGCTACCGCCATCTATGATCACTTGACAACTGGCGCAGCTGGTGCGAAAGCTGCCTCCGAGCACCGCGCATCGGGGGCGCCTCTCGCTTGTTTACAAGCGGCGGCTGCAACAGAGGAAGTTGCCGTGGCTGCAAGGGGAACCTGAAATGAACATGTGAGCCACGTTGATGTGGAGCACTAGCTCTTAGAACCTCATCAAAACGTTAGATATATTCACGGCGCGAATGCGACTCATTTGCGAAATGTTGTCGCCTATGCGGCAGTCTAGGTCGCACGTACTTTTTAATTTATCAACTAATGTTACAACATCCGACCCAGTTCAGCAATTTAAGAGGCTCTTGGGTACGATATGCAAATGCGCGCAATAAAAAATGCATAGTTACGAACCGTTACGGTGAATCCTCACATGTAACAAATGTGCCGGGGAAGTTATTCATGCAAACGACAAGGGCGTTCTCGGCGACACTTTCATCAGGGATAAGCTTGCGATAATGCTTCAACTAGATGCTAAGGATAATGCGGTTACGTTCCTGTCAGGTCCGCGGCTCCCTTCGTAGGCTCAATTCGAGACCGCGAAATACGTACAGCATGTAAACACACTCGGCAAGTTTCCCGGGTGCTGTTTTTCTGTGAATTCCGACAGACGTGAAAATCTCGAGAAGCGCACCGCAGCCAGAACAGCCCTGAATCATATACTTGTGTCATCGCAGCCGCATACAATCCGGAAAGGCACAGTCGAAGTCATCCTTTCGTTCGCTGCCGCTTGAATGAAACGCAGAAAGAAACATGCTCCGTGACCGAGTGACACCTTTAGTTCACGCGAGTATAACGAAATCCTTTTGACGCGTCGAAGAATTCTGAAGCTGTACCAACCAGTGTATCGGAACGGAACGAAAACCGAAAAACGGAAAACGAAAAAAAAAACGATATTTTTTACCCGAACTAAAACGTAACCGAAACGTTATCTATAATTTGGTTCCGGAGTGAAACCGAAATTTTTTTACCGTTTTTCGCTCCACTCGGAAACTTGACAGTCCGGAACAACTGAGTTCATGCAACGTGACCAATAATGCACATCTCGGAGCACAGAACTAGCGCATACCCCAGGCAAGGATTCCAAAGTAAAGATGAGTTGGAATTGTGTAAAAGACGAAAACGGTGGCAACCAGAGATGTTTTTTATATTAACTCCAGTGGACTTTCGTGTGCCAGCGACACATTACAGCGTGGAGAGGGCATTCTCGGCGCGCAAGTTTGTTTTATGTTAACAGTGGTCTCGCATATGAGACAGGGCTGGGCAAAGATACTTTGAAATTGTATCGCGATACGATACAAGATACTCGAGCGAGAAGTATCGGAGATACAAATACAAGATACTTCCGGAATGAATCTATCCGATACGATACTTCCAAATTGTACCTTAAGATACTTCGATACATTTGTAAATTTGCTATTATAGATATATATAATGACGCTGCAAATACCTATGTACAGAAGTGTTTGCTTGAAAATGTGTTAACTGCTACCAACTTCGTGTATTTTAATGAAATATCTGTTCGAATCTCGAAAGCTTTCTTGCTTAATGTATATTAGTTGCATTCCGGCACAAGTTATTGGCATTTATTTTCTAGAAACTTTTGTATTTGATGGGTGTCGCTGCTCTACTTGGCGACCAGCTAGTGGGTTGCCGTCTAATTGCAAGAACTTCAATAAGAAGCCTCCGCAAGATGGCGCAAATACCGGTAGAGTCTTACCTTTTCCGTAAGTGTATTACCGTTTTCGTAGTAGCGCATCACCTGACAGCTGCAGAGCAGCAGCAACGCTGGTAGCGATATTTTTTTGTGAATCATTATGTGAAGACGATAACTACCAAGTCAGCAATGAGAGTTCACTGAGGACATAAAACTGCAGTGATGTTTCATATTCTACCTATCAACTTGTGTAAAGTGTTCATTATATACGTTAGCAACATATTCACTAACGTGCCATATTTTACCATTTCCACTCCGAGAGAACTTCTGTCGCCCAGAAGCTTCCCAGATATATTGTACATGGCAAAAAAACGTCGCAGGATATGAATTCTATTCACACTATTGCGACTTCTAGCCTGCTTACCTGCTTTTTTTTGTAACAAAAAAAAAGGGACTTTACAGGCACCTAAAAAAAAGAAAGTGAATACACCTAAGTCAAATAGCAAGCCAGTTCCGCAATAAAAATGACTAAGTGAATAAGTATACAGGGTGTTTCACGTAAGTAGAATGAAATATTAAAAAAAAAAACAAGTGTTTTACCGTGACTGAATGAAACCAATCGCATATGGTTTACCGTCATGTGGCGCTCGTTACGGTATTTTTATATTGCGCTTAGTTGGTTGATTAACTATGGTCAATAATGCAACATTTTTATTATTCACTTTAAGGCAGAGTGGGCTTCGTCACATCGTAGAAAGCATTTAGAAACGACAGAAGCAATTGTTTTTTCGCGGCGTACATGCTGCATGGTGAATATTTTTTGGCTTTTAAAGAAAGCATGCGAAATATCAAATAAAACCGCGCGATGCGCTATCGTACTGCAAAGCTCTTAAACACGCATCGAGCGAATCAACCGACGCGCGGACCGTCAACCTGTCGCTTGTCAGGGACGATGGTGTTTCTTTGCCGTGTGTGGCGGTCAGAAATGCTGACGCGCTGTGGAGCCGATGCCTAGGCCACGGCCACTCATTTCGCCGCGGTCCGATTGCCGGTTGTTTTTCTCGAAGCACGTCTGAGAGCGCTGCAGCATAATAGCGTACGAGCGCAGTAACGTGGTCATATTTCTCCGGCTTTCTTTAAACGCCGGAAAAATCACTACGTAGCACGTACCTTTCCACAAAAAGTCAGATCTGTCGTTTTAGAATGCCCTCTAAAACTTAAAGAAACACACTTAGCCTCAAAATGAATCGCAGGAATGTTACATGTCTCATCCTAGTTAAGAAGTTAAGCGCAATAAAAAAATACCATAATGAGAGCCACATGGCAGTAAACCCCGTCGTTGGTTTTATTCAGTTGAGGTTAAGCATTTCTTTGCATATATTTCGTTCCAGTTACGTGACACCCTTTATAAACACGATACAGGCGGCACCCCTAAAAGCTATGAAAATACAGCATGATGTATTGTCAAGTTACGTGTTAAAGTCAAACAATAGAAAACTCAGTACCCACGTAAAATAGCATTAAAGGACTCGTCGGGACGCTGATGAGAAAACCGTAGTACTTGGTATTATGTTTCTCAAATCCCCTTCTTAATGTCTCAAAGATTTTTTGTTATAATTGTCATTGCTATTTTGTAAACTCAATTTCGCTATTTTATTAAATCGTAAACAGAATTTTTGTTCCTGGAAGCAGTAGGCATGCTCAGATTATTTTACATTTGCCCTAAGATCGCCTGAAGAGTAAACTGACGTGGAATGTAGATATGTAAAAAGTAGCAATGACGCTGACAATTAAAAATAAGATTAAATAAGAGAAGGAATAGAGGAGGAGGTTGCAAAAGATTTTTTACAGTTAACAAACGGGAAAAAAATGAAAGACTACACAGATGCCTAGGTAATGTGCCGGATGCAAACGGAGGACAGCAAAGAGAGGACTTGTGCTAACAATCAAGCTGTCATTAAAAAAACTTCTTGCATAATTTAGCACGAAGAACAAAGATACAAAGATACAGTGCGCAAAAATATCATCTGTTACGTAAATGCTCGTTCTATTGCATATAGCATCGACACCGGTGGAGAGACGTTTGTTAGAATCTAATTTGGCCTACAAGTCAATCTCATAGTGCGCAAATCTGTGTGAAAGCAGAGAGATGCAAATCAAACACATTCTTGCATTTTTGAGACTTTGCACCGAAGCACCACGCAAGACAAACTCCGATAACGACACTATAGCCGCATCCGAATTTGAGCGAATGACGCCGCACGCATTTCAGTACGCAGCACAGTACCATGGCTAAAAACAAGGTTCATGGCACCGACATAGCTAAATAGAAAGAAAATATGGAGAAACAAAAGGTCTGTTGCACGTAGAAGTTCGCGTGCTTGTTTTTGTGGAGAGGGCTCCCGCGCCATCACGTGACTTTGCACCACCAGTAGAGACGCGTATAGACCTTATTTCTTATGCTGACTGGAGCACTCTGGCAAAAAGACAATGGAATATCACTGTCGTTAGCTTTCTTGAGGTGGCTTAGTGGCAGCTGTATCAGCTTGAGAAGCAGAGTTCAGCTGACGTTTGTTGTTTCGCAGGGTCATGTTTCTATTGCAGTATCTTGTATCTTAAGATACACGATACATTATTGAATATATCGGAAATACAGATACAGATACTCGTTTTCCGAGACGTATCGCGATACAGATACAAGATACCCAAAGAGTATCTAAGATAGTATCTAAGATACATGTATCTTCGATACTGCCCAGCCCTGATATGAGAGGTACAAGCGATGACGGGCTGCTTTTGAGATCATACTCACTCCCTTGACGCAAAGTATTGAGCGTGCTCAAAATATTCGTAATTCACTTTTCAAAAAGTCTACTATAACTTAGAAGGGCACTGGTTTGCGATGATTTGTAGGAATTCGTGGTACAGTTAGTTGTGCTCCTCTTAAGAACGTGGCAAGAACGTGTTCTACCCCTGTCCCACTTTCTTAAGAGGTGCGTGAGTAATTATACGACAAATCCAACAAAGTAAAAGTTCGTTAATTTGAACTCTAATGGGACTATAAAATTGTTCGAATTAAGCGGAGTTTGAATTGGCGGGCAGGCGCTAGAATGAACAGCCATCGCACCACACAGTGCGGAGAGAACCCAGAGAAGCCACCCGGACTCGTTCTTGCATATTAGGCGATACTACACGTTTGTGGCAGGCAATTTCGTAAATTAAGTTCATGCTCTACCAGCTAACATAATTTATTGATCAGTCAGTGATACGGCCGAAACAAGCCGCGACTCGCATTCACGTGAGCAGTGAGCCTTAATGCCAAAATATGAAGCTATTTGTGCTACAAAACACGTTCATTAACATGCTGGAGTTAACACAATCAAAATTTAAAGTCTCTCTTTCTTAGTTTATTTATAACAATATTGAAATTGTCCAAGGAGACACGGCTAAAGGCAAACATTGCCTGACTTGGCCGAGCCACCTATACAGCAGTAGCAGCAGACACATGACATTTACAACCACAAAAGCAGACATGGAAATCATTACACTTGTTTTTCACAGATGAAAGTAATGTGTAATTTAGGTGATCAGTCTGGGCCGATTTCTGCGAGGAGGGACGAAAGCCGGGGGGCTCCCAGTTCGAATTAACCGTTGTAGATACCGACGCGTTCGAATTATCTGGAGTTTTCCCCCATAGAAATATATAGGGCTGTGTCAGTTCGAATTAACTGTAAGTTAGAATTAACTGAGTTCGAATTAACGAGCTTTTTAGTGTATTTTTATCGTTACTCTAACTTCAAAATTTCGCATACAAATCAATGACGTTACGAACCGTTATGGAACTTTTTTTTTTCGTTCCGGAACAGAAAAGGAACGGAACTTTTTGGGTTGGAACGAAACTAAAACCCTAACGAAAAAGATTTCGTTCCGACACCCTGGTATCAACAATGGAAACCGTGTAGAATTTTCTGCATATGACAATGCTATCCACGACGATAACGTGCTTTGAGGTAAACGTGCTATGCTTCCACTGAAGGCTTATTCCAAAAAAATGCGGTGCGGCACATTACAATGACAAACGCTTGACAGAGCTAAGCGTTTTTGCTGAGTAAGTCGCTCCAAAACATAACCGATGAACCGGCGTCGAAGACAAGTTCTTGATCGCGTTTTACAGCTAAAACTGAAAAAAAAGGACTTATTTCATCGTTCCTGTGGTTTGCCGCGCAAATCACCTTGACAGCTCGTCGTTACACCGTTTTTTCTTTTTCACGACGACAAACAGCGCACGCACCAGCGAAAACACAGCAGCAACTGCGGTAGGCGCAGCGACTTTTGCCTACACTCTAAGAAAAAGAAGAGTCAAAAGAGGATTACGAAGCATGCTTCTCTCCGGGTATTCACTTGACCCCTTTTGGATGGTAGACGCAGAGAGAGTTGGCAATTCGAGAGGAGTTACAGTACTCTCGTGAAGCGCGTTTCGATTGGCTTCCGTTTTGAAGGCGCCGCCGTATACGCCATACATGTGCGTTTGCCGTTCGGCGTCGTTCGGACGGGCACACACTCTCGCACTGGCGCCAGGGAGCCTGCGCGCCAGGCCAGCCGCGCGGCGCCTCCGCCTGCCTTCGCCTTTCCGCCTGCTCTCTCTTCTCTTCCGCCTTTTGGAATGCGTTGCGCTGGTCGTGCTGGTCGCGCCGTCGCGCGTCTTGTAGTTTTGAGTTCGAGCGAACATGCGTATTTGCAGTGGCGGTCACGCCAGGCTCCGTGCTCAAAGTGACGCTTGTGGTGAGGAATATCCCTATAGTTGCGGACACGGACTACGTGCGCCTCTTAACGGTGAGTGTACTGCTTTCGTCGGTACTAATTACACAGCTTAAGCTGGGCGTCTACAGCAGCTCTGTGGAAGTAGGCTGCCAGCCATATCCAACTGTAGCCTGCGTCCGCGATGCTGTTGCAGGATGTTCAATTAAAACAGTCACTTAACGAATTGAGACCGCTATGCGCGTTGTTGTGTAAGTGATTGCATGGCATCAAGGGCGATTACTTTCTGATCGCACATTTTGTGTGAACTGCTGAAAGTGCTTGATATGGTTTTGAGATGCGCTTTAGTCAACGTCATAATAACATTTACATCGATACTCGAGTGCGCGGCGTGCTCCCACGCGTGGAAACGTGAAAAAAGTCTGTGTACAGAGACGCACTGCTTATAATGACGTTCGGCTTTACAACAGAATCCAGTGAATGTGACAGTGGGAGCTATGTGTGGTAATTCTAACATATTCCATGTCTCATGTCGACGTAGACGGCGTCCGCATGTGTTCCTGTCGTTCGGGTGCTCGTACAACTGAATATTTAGGAATGGGTTACGTTTGTAGAACACGCTGTCAGTAACCGCTCACGGCGTGCCCCCTACTGCCGGAAGATGCGCTTCGTTGTGGCGATATGCCGGCGCAAAGCCGGGCATATTGCTGGAAGCACTTTTTGAAGCGACTTATCAGAAAAGGAGGGCCTTCATTCGTGCATAACAGTGCCTATCGCGAAACGCGGTTCCCGCCTTCTATTACGTGAAAATTTGTTTTCGTTACGAAATTATTTAAAACGAAACACTCGTGTCAGATGTGTGTACAGTAACGGTGTGTTGAACAAAGGGTGGTTTAAATAAAACTAATCAGTCTGTGTGTTTGTGTGTTGGTTATTCTCAGGGCAACGAAGATGTCGCTATGGTCTGGCGCTTCACCCCTAGTGATCGGAAAATCAACAGCGGCGTTCGTAATGTCAACGAGGCACTCGGCCCTACATTTCCTTTGGTTGGACAAGACGACGTAGGAAAAGAGGTGAGTGGCACGCACGCAAAGGAGCCTAAACGAATTGCCTTTGTTGTTTAAAAAAAACTCACATCATCTTGTGCTGCAAGTTTGTCACCAATGTTTTACACGATAACGGCAGAAAACACGGTTCCTTACCATGCCTATTTGCATTTGTTTTGTTCTGAGCCTTCGTTATGTCGGTGTAAATCACTTACTGTGTAGGTATTGCAAAATCTTACTGTGATTCCGTTTTCTCATTATGATATCACGTCCTTCTTTTCAGGTACCATTTTTCATGGCTGCTCACGCTGAACAGGAGCGACAACATAGCAAGACTCAAGTCTGATTCCTCCAGCCTTCACGACGTTTTGATTCTTAATCATAAGGAATAAATATGGAAACATGATACCGATATCTGCTGTTTATTTTTTTGCACGACATGACACAATGCACATCACAGTCACACATTTTGGTTGGTTAAACTCATACAAGCATGTAAATAAGGAATACCTCAACTGCTTCAACTTTACTAGAAATGGTGTGTTTTGAGGAGTTTTATTAAAATAATGTTAAAATTGAACTATCCTTTTCTTGCAGTTGCTGGGCACAACGGCAAGGAATAATGGAGTTGCTTAAAATGAATACTTCACTATTTCCAGCAGTAGACGCGAAAAAGTAGAGCATGGGTCAATTTAGTAGCTTAAAATAGCCGTAGAGTCGCTTGACGCTTCGGTGGGTGTCAATTGACCCGCGTAGGAGCGTCATCGGCAAGAGTCGTCTGACTCCCTCAGAAGTGGTAGTGTGATCCTTCGCATAAGAGTCCGCCCACTCTTCTTAAAAGGCTCCGGGGACTCTCCTGAGAGCGCCGGCTCTGACCCACCAAGAGAGTCACCGTGACTCTCCAAAGAGAGTCGTATACGTGGCAAGTCAGAACTCCGTAAAGAGTCAGGTATACTCTTTTTTCTTAAAGTGTACCACGCGAGACTAAACGCCCGATGACAGCGCCACCGTATTTTCATGACGTATGTCCGGTGGAATAGGCCTATAACTTTCTTTGTGGTTAAAGGTGCTTTCGCAAGAAATTGACGACGTACAGTACGATCTTGCAAGCCGCAAGCTATCCGGTCCCAGAGCCCATTCTGTCAAGTAAAGTGGCGAAGTAGCGGGTATATGCCGGTTGCCGAATGGCTGTGAGCCATCTGAGTGGTTCGCCTGATATTTGTAGAAAAAAACGTGGCTGATCCCTCTGTCAAAGGAATCGGTATAACACCAAAGTGAAACCTGTATTGAAAGAAGTAGTTGAGCGTTTATTGTGCATTGTTTCGCCACAAGGGCGAGGAAATGAATTCTACAGCAACAAATTGTATTGTGATGCGAAGAACGGAAAGCAGCTCGAAACATGCAGCACGTACCTCAAGCAGAAAGGACGCACTAAATTAGCATACACAGGACGAGCGCGGACTGTCGCAGCTCGACACTTAAAGCGCGCTGCTCTAACACAAAGAAAGACGCAAGAAAAGAACGCACAAGTATACTCAAGACGAGCGCGAACAACTGCCACAATGGTTACTTCGTGTGTGAGCAGCGCGCTCCTTTCATAAACGCGGCCGCTGCGGGGAGCGAAGCGACCTTCGTGCACTCTTTAACCACTGTAACTTCAAAGCACACTTGCGATGGAAGCACGACGTACAAAGCGCCCCAATGCGCCGATCAGGAGGTAAGCGCGCACGGACGGCCGACCACGCCCCGTGTAGGCGCACGCTCATCGCAGCGAGAGGCGCGACGACGTTCAGAGCGTGCACTCCGTGCCATCTTTGCGCCATCTCGCTAGTGATGACGAAAACGCGCTGAAGTCGATGAGCTCTCAGGACCGCCAACGGTATATGGTGTATATAAATAGCTTGCCGTTAGCAAGTTGAGGTACGTACGCTCCCGTGGCCGAGTGGTTTTGCGCTGCGGCGCGAGAGGTCGTAGGTTCGACGCCCGGCGACGGAACTTCTAGTTTTCTGTGATCTCAGTATGGTAATATATATTCTACAACGTCATACCCGTGAAGGAAACACGTCAGAGGAGCCGTGGTGGACCCCGGCATAAAACACTTTCGTGTTAAAATTGAAGGACACTTTGTACACCCGCTCCCAGAAGTTTCCGGAACGCGGGCTCCACTGAAAATACGAATTTCTGCTCTGTTAGTGCACGGCGCATCTTATCTAGCAAGTAACTGCGTAGGTCGCAAGGCCTACTACAAGCCGGAATATCTGTTTGGGGGCTATGTTCAAAGACAAAGCGGGAATATATCATTTTCAGAAATTTCGTGTTCCGCAAACTTTTGAGGGCGGGGGTACATTTCAAAGTGTGTACGGCGAAAGCGTGTGGCCATTCGACTGACTATACCATGTATTTTTTCTTTTACTCTCAGTGGGATAACACACAAACCGAATGTGTGCGTGTTTTCTTGTTTAATATTTTACCGCGAATCGCACCGAGACGCGAGACTATAATCTTGCTCTGTTCGCATGCGTTCGTATTTTCTCGCGCTTTGCGCATCGTACAAACGCCATCCACGTTCCAGCGGTTAAATTGACGAACCCTTTGTGAATTGCAAAGTGTGTTCCGCGAACGCCTGTGTCCATTGAGACGGCGTCCGTCAGAATGATTCCAAACGCTGGGCACAGCGACGCTACGCAAGCAAAGCGCGAGCGCTGTAGAGTCCGACGCGACCGGCGTCCGTTTGCGCACCCCGGCGGCCACCTGCCTACGTGCCAGCACTCGGACGGACGGACGGCACGGACAGACAGGCGTACGGACACGGACGGACGGATGGACACGGACGGACGGACGGACACGGACGGAGGGATGGACGGGAGGACGTACGGACGGACACGGGTTGACGGATGGATGGACGGACGGACGGACGGACGTGAGCATGAGACATTAAAGGCTTTCGCCTTAAGATTTGTTGGGTTGTTCTATTTTGTTTTTGCTGATCGAAAGATGCTTCTGCACTATGTCGATGGTTCGTTAAACGTCTGCTCGTTCACCTTTATTGCGCTGCGTCCACGAACGACCACCACGGTGTGGGTGCTCAAGTCTGCTCCCTTCTTATTTTCATCCTTAATATTTTAGCCTTCCAAGAGAGCTTTCAGCTGCATTAAAATGCCGGCAAGTGGTCTGTAGCTTCTCCGTACTGCTGCAGGCTTGAGTACTCGGCCATGTTTCACGGTGTGTTGCCGGTGGGGAGGGTTGATCTCATCCTCGTCGCCACTGAAGTAGCCGCGTACTTCCAAGTAGAGTAACTAACCAAAAGCATTTATTGCCGATAGCAGGCACCATTCGCAGCGCTTGTATGCAAGAGGGCATGGATAGAAGCAGACTGAGAGCAGACAGTGGCCACAGCGCCTGCGCACCGAATTCATCGGTACGTGTTGTGCATGGTGGTACTATCAAGCAGCCGAATATCTGGGGCTGTTCCGTTTCAGGTGTGTGTCAAACGGAGAGGCAGCACGATGCGTTTCTCCACTTGTTTTGTGATAATTATCACTTCAGCGTTTTTACGCCAACTTTCGCAGTGAGTAATAGAATGTGGTACAATCGATGCCTAATTATGATAGATAATAAATCATTTGATAATTATGCGCTCTGCAATTAAGGTAAGCCCATGGAGGTAAGCTCCACTTGCCCATAGATTCACCACAAAATCCCGGTATGCATTTAGAACTCGATCTAAACAAACCCGATTTTACAAATCCCGATGCCACGAAGAAATCTATATTCAGCCCACAGCGTTCAATGATGACATCATGGAAAACCAATGAAGCTACCAAGGCACTTAACCCGATTTGATCAAGTGTTGCCGACTATAACTTAGTGAAAATACAGGGATCTCGTTGTAACTTTCACACAGACGTTTTTTTTAACACGAAAGTGTTTTATGCCGGGGTCCACCAAGATTTGAGTGACGTATTTCCGTCACGGAAATGACGTCGAAAAAATACGCATTATGAGAAGACAAAGAAAAAAGTTCCGCCAACGGGAGTCGAACCTACGACCTCTCGGTCCGCTACAAGATATGCCGGGCACGTTATCCACTGCGCCACGGTCACACACTCTGTTGGCTTTAAAAATAAGCCTTTTATATCTACCACTGCCCTCGCACAGTGCTCTTGCAAAAGTGAAGTGTTGCATTATGACCGTGAAATGCACGTTTAATTCCTTCAAAGCGTGGTTTCTACGCGTCCGTCCTATTCGGCGTGTTTCGAATAGAAAAAGTGCAATTTTGCCGACGCATTAACACACTACCAGGTGGCGACCTTACCCCTAGCAGCGGCATCGCTCACAGCATCCGTCCATACCAAAAATAGCTCTGCGAAGCGCGAGGGCTTCTCGTGGCCGTAACTCCGCGTTCGAAGCTGGCCTACGGGGAAGACACAACGCGCGTTGCGTTTGCCTGTGATCGGGCAGCGTTGTTCAATAACATGCCGCGATTCGGCGACCTTAGCCCAAGTACGGCGTCCAATCAGGGACGCTGTTCTGGCTGTCACATCGCTTTCTCTAATTCCACTCTCACCGTACAGCTACCACGAACATCTGTGATCACTGGGGTCTGTTTAATCATTAATCATGGACGTTAGTCGTCGGGATGCAGCTGTACCACCAAGCGTCAACGTGGGTGCACCCACGTTAAACGGTGTTCTAACTGTCAAACACTAATAGAGATTGTGCAAGCTATCTTATATCAATGTACAGTAAATATTGAACTACTTCTGTAAGAACACGTTTCACTTTCGTGTTATACCTATTCCTATGACGGAGGGATCAACCATGTTTTTTTCTTTTTTTTAGGGGCGAAGCTCCTTAGGGCGTAGGCTAGTCCTGCGTCGTTGTCGTCGTCGTCGTAGTCACCCCTGTGCGATGACGATGACGCTGCCATCATGGCACAGCACTGTGCCGCATAGTGGGTACATGGAATGTACCCACTATGCGTCATAACGATGACGATGATGCACATAACGATGACGATGATGACGCTGATGACGATGACGATTGCGATAGCATACAACACATGGCATCTATATGGTCTCACATGCATATCGTTTGACCACATGCAACCAACCACCATCCGAGGAACCTGCATCGATCTCGTCTTTGCAAACTTTCCACTACGACCCATCCAGGAACCGCTCTCCCTCCATTTCACCGACCATAAAGCCGTTATAATGAAGGGGGAACGGAAGCCACGGCTTATGTAAACGGTAACCACAACCAACGAAGAAACGAAAACAAAACAGAAAATCACGGCTCACGAATAAAATATAAATTTCTTGTATATATACACACAGTGTTTGTCACGTCTTTGATGATGTACTGGGCGAATTTCAAGGAAGAGTCACGGTTTACCGATGAACCTCCGGAGCTTCGCCCACTCATCATCATTCACTCCGTGGATATGCTGTGATTTTTTTTTCTTTCGGGCGTGCGCAGCAACGCTCTCGCGTTGAAAGACACCACCGCCCTAAAGACGGACCTGGGCTTATTTTTCTGAGACTGTACGCCTCGCCTATACACCAACGACGGAATCAGCAGTCGGTAGCACTTTTCTGTGCCAAGTGACGCTAGGGGCAGTGGTAATTTCTTTTCCCTGCAAATTCTGCGTGAACAACATGGTGTTCGCTTTCCTTATTTAATGCCTTATGCGACATGTCACACTGGTCATCTCCTTGCATATTTCTTACTCTGCCTGCTCGCACAACCTCGGCATTCGTTCTCTTCGTCTTTGCATGTTGACATGTTGTCATAGCGTCATGTGACTGTCTACCTCACGTGCACGTTCCGGACATAGAAGCTCCATGTCGGGGCTGCCTTTGCAGATTTTTCACATGCGCAGGCGTGTGTTAACGGTAAATAAAATACAGTGGTAGCTTTTGGGTGCGGCTACGTTGCAATTGTACATTCAGAAGGATCTGAAAACTCCTCTCTCGATCTTACGATCTTCCCGATTTAACGAAATAAATCGGGTACCGCCATTGCGTCGTTCAATCAAATTTCAACTATAAAAGCCAAACGGTGCCAATGCGGCCTGAGGTATGCTACAGCGCGTAAAGTTGCTTATTGATCCTACCTCGATAGTCAATTTGCGTGTTCTGCAGCCCTCTCCTCACACGCGCGTAGTGTTGTGCCGTTCCGAGAAGCGGTATCTCATATTCTAGTGCAGTTTAAGCAACGCGATGGGTTTTACTTCCTGGCTGTGATACTTGAACACCAAACGAGGGTAGTAATCAATCTGCAGTAGTGTGATTCGTTGGGCTAGTTGGTCCCGCTTTTGTGAAAGGTAAAAAACAGCGCGAATTAGACGTAACACAGCGCAGGAACACACATGACAGCACTGGCTCTGTTTGTTCTTTCGCTGAATAACGTCCTGTTCTCGCTGGTTCTACCCTTTACAAGCGTAGTAACACCGACAATTCTTTATCATCACAGCGAAGTTTGTTCATCCTAATTTCTGCGCACATGATGGAATGCTTTTACAATGATTTGTATCTGATGGTTTACTACCGTCGGCAAAACTATGACCCTTAATTTTAGAGTTCACGCCATCACAATCGCTATCAAAGCTTTTTGTTTGGAACAGCATTAACATATTTTCATATTTCAGCTGCTTCTAACACGGTAAATAAAACTTTTATCAATATGCACGCGAAGTACTTCAGGCGAAATAATTTTGCATCAAAGAGTAGCGCAACTTAATTATTCATGAAGGTTCTATCACAACACACTATACTGAACAGCTAAGCAGGAACGAACGAATAAGCTGGAGAAGCTAATACTTGGACAAGAAGGTAAAAATAACGATGACAGCCAAAGGACGGTGCCTATTCAAATATTTGCTGAAAAATCTGTTTGCTGCCCTCTGCACCATTGTAGGTGAAATGAATGTGATTCTCTTTTATTCGGAATGGCTTTCTTCTAGTTTTGTTTAGCTTTGCATTCTCAGATTTTTTCTATTGTAATGAATTCTAGATAGGCTTCATTGTTGTTGCCCAAGGTTGTTGATCACTTTAACACCAGAATAAAAGCTAGGAAAACATGTTCGAGCTTCATCCGCATTTTTCAAAGCTCACACACAGTTTTCGATGCTTTCTTCAAAGGTTCCAGCATTTTTATTCCTGTTAGTACTTATTATGGCAATGTAAGTACGACGCCAGACGCCTTTCAGCAATAACGTTTTCCAGGTTGTACGTGTGACCCCTTATGCTAATTTATCAGGAAATGCCAAGAAGTGAACTTGCTGCATTGTAAAAGGCATGTTACCTTTGTGTCACAAATAGCAAACTCAATTACAAGGACATCAAAAGCGTGGTTCTCTAATTTCGTGAAAACTTGACATAATTGTAATACTCATCACTCTTTGATCACGTGACCTAAATTACCTATGTTCCATATGGCGCCCCTGTATCAAAGGCTATTTCATTCTTTTTTCTCGTAAGGATAAATGCCTAAATAATTTGTAAGCTACTCCTCCAATGTCTGTATTTGTAGAGACTGCGCTCATAAGTGTTCTTATGTCGCAGTGTTTCTAACGTAGTAGCACCTTGACACAGCAAGAGAAGTACAGGAAACATCTAAATTTACTGGCTACGTGTATGCGCGCTAACCTAGAAAAAAAATTTAACAAACCGCGTGCACAATGTGTATCTTTCGAAAAACCCGTGGACAGCGGAAAGGGTAAAAATTAATTAGTGATACAATCTTCATGATTTTGTGGCATGTTATGCAGTCATGTTTCGCCTGAGTTGTTCTGCGAAAAAGCAAATTATCGATGGATTCTGGCTTCACGCACACCCTGCGCTAGTTCATTGCATATTCTGGGGCTCTAGTTTACCTCACTGCTCACGCTAGTCGCAGGGTTGCACAGCATCTGTCTTGCGAGTTGGGAAGTCGTAGTAATCGTTGTTTTTACACTTGCGCCCCTGGAGAAAATTGGGAATGTCTTTGCGGACCTCTGCAGAATGAATATCACTGTCCAGCTCATCCCTTAGTTTTGTAAAGTCATGGCAGCATTCAATATCACATTGAAACTCCTTTTTTAGGGTTTCTTTTTAAATCTTTCAGCTGTACGTGTTCGTTCCAGTTTGGTGATAAAGTCACGTATGAGCTTCCCTACGCTTATGCATTGGGCGCATATTGTCACGTGGTTGCTACGTTGACGAAGGCAGCAGTGGGCGTCTTCAAGGTGAAACTCTTTATTTGGCCGAACTTGTGGCCGCGGAACGGAAACTCAAAATACAGCAAGCAATGCACGCTGTGTACTGATATCGGCGCACACAGCGTCGGTCGTCGAAAAACTGATCATTGTTAGGACGCGCAGTCTTTTATGCAGCATGCATCGAACTTTCCAGTCTTATCACTTGTGGTCGCGCAAGCTCTTGAATAAGCGTGAGTGTTCGCCTCTTGCGCGCAATCTTAACAAAATGATCTACTACAATCGTGAAGCTTCTCGATCACTGAGGCGCGGTCTGCGCCGAGCATTGACGACAGGCTTTGTGGACAAAAACCAAATAGAGCAAAATTGCAACAACAAACGCGCATGGCAATATTGTTTGAGGTATGGGATCATCTCCCGGCACGGAATTTGTAATTAGCTTTCTATAGCCCTTTCGGCCCTGGTGTCGTCAATTGACGACACCACAGAAAATTTCTCCTAGCACCTCGAAAACAGAACCAAACCTGCTAATTCTTGGCGAAGTATTTCTTCAACGATCCCCACTGCGATCGACATCAACGTTGTGGCATTTTTGCTAAGTTTGGAGCCGTAAAGAAGAAGAAACTTGACTGAAGTCATGGGTGACGCCGAGGCTGGCAAGCTGAGGCGGAAAGGCGGCGTTTTCGGGATGAAGTCCTGAAGTTGTTTTAAGAGCTTCCACAATGCCAATTACTACGTTGGTTCAGATTTTGTGTACTCTAGTGAAAAGCAGGAATAAATTAGCCATTTTTGGAATTTCATGACCCCAGGGCCACGATGACCTAATTTGATGTGATGTCTGTAAATCCATAAATACTTACACCACTGGATCAATTTTTTTGTTTGTGGTCTTCTGAGGTCCTAACTATAAGAAAAATGTGTACTAAAAATGTCTCCGACAAAAATAAAAAATCCAGGGCTGAAAGGGTTAAAGCTAGTTATTTGATACAGTAAATATACCTTCCCCCAGGCCGTGCTTAATGAGCCTATATTGTTCCTGTATATTGCGACGCTGTTGCGGAAGTATCACGTAGCTCTCCCACCATATAGTGGAATAAGACGAAAAAACACACGTAAAAAAATGGGGGCACGCAAAGCAGCTTCTGCCTATCCATATCGCGCCACATGACGACTGGGAGCCGAATAGAGCCACCAAAAAATAATGTTTTTTCTTTAGTGATTCTGTGCAACGAGACTTCGTGCAGATCTTTGTTTTAGTGGACGGACGGAAGTTTTAAAAACGTTTCCCCGCTTTGGTGCTCTGTGATAGCTCTCGCCATGATAAGTTATAGGTATAAAATCATTGTATTACATGTATTACAGTGACTACCACATTACATTTTGGTCAATGGGGTTGTTATCCTACCTACATGCGGAGAAGGGTGGTACCCGCTGCACACATATAAAGTATTACGTGCACTTTGTTGGTGCTGTGGTCGATGACGACGAAGAAATATGGCTGAACCTTTCGTGAGAAACAATTTTTTGAGCTCTTCCCAAATTGGTTTTAGGTCTCAATATTCAATATGGCACGCGCATGTCGACCTAGAAATGGAATTCACATTGCGTGGCACAAAAAGCAGTAGGCTACCTTAGTGACCTTAGACATATGTAAATCATATGATAGTGTAGAGCATCCCATTTTATTCTTAGGGGCGAAGCTCCTTAGGGTGCGGATCGTTCTCTCCTCTGTAGTAGTAGTATATGTATGTATGTATGTATGTATGTATGTATGTATGTATGTATGTATGTATGTATGTATGTAATGTATGTATGAATGTATGTATGTATGTATGTATGTATGTATGTATGTATGTATGTATGTATGTATGTATGTATGTATGTATGTATGTAGCGAGCTCTAGTTTTAAGAATTGCTCACTAGATGGTGTTGTGTGTATACGTCCTTGGAAATAATACCACTAGATGGCGTTAGTGGTTTTCGTATAGTTGACGATTAAAGACGATAGATGGCGCTGTTATAATTGGGATCATCGGGCCGAAGTGGTACTCGGAGTCGAGCACCGGAGGTGGACACCATCGTGATCAACGGTAAGGTGAACTTCACCAGAAAGGAGGTAGTGAGCTCCACAGCGCTCTCTTGTGAGTCGCATGCAAAACAAGGGCAGCCGGTATCTGCGGAGCATGCGGCGGCTCCGGTACTCACGGCGGCACAACCCATAGCCAAGGACGCGTGGCTTTCACAACTCACAGCAGCGCTCTGTGGCGATGCATGCGGAGGCGAGGTGTTGCGTCGAGGACTGAGTAGGTGTCTGAGTAGGTGGTATCGTCTTCCTCTGTCGTGGAACGCGAACTGGCGTTGTCGCTGAGGCTGGGAGCACCCGGAACACAAGTCGGCGACGCTTGTGCCCAGCTCACGATCGAACACCCAGGATCATGCAAAGACGTGACACGTGTTGTCACGTTTTTGCATGATCGAGTGGGCAATGTACGGGGGCATTCACATTTACCCGAATGATCCCTCCGAGCTTCGCCCACTCACCATCATTCACTTCGTGGATATCCTGTGATTTTTATTTTATTTATCAAATACCCACAGCGCCTTCATAGGCATTACAGTGGGGGCGGGGGGGCAATCACATAAAGTACATAATACAAGTTACAGGTTACATTGAGAGAACACCACAACATTATCATAACTATACTATTAGATCACAACATGGTTATATCTATACAACAACATCTTATCTATACAACAACTAACGCGGCCACCAACAACAATGCTGGAGGCTTCGATGCCACATGTCTAAATGCTCACGCATCTTATCGCTCATCAGAGTACCGATGACCGACGTCTGATCTTGCCGCTTTCGATGAATTTTCAGTGTTGCTGACGTAACAAGGCAGAAGTTCGCCCATCAGCCTCTTCGTCTTTACCAGCTGTGTTTTCGTTTCTTCGCTGACACAACCACGTGACAATATAGAGTGAATCTTAACTTGAACGAACTTTAAGGGACCCCAGTTAAAGCTTCGTTAAAGTGGAAGTTCGCTGAACCTAAATAGCTATGTTACAACTTGTTATCAGGAGCTAAAGAAAACGTTAGCTTTTGAAATGAAACTTGAACAGTTTTATTTACAACACTGTTTATTTTAATGTGAAGTTCCGCTTATTTAGCATGTTTTGAAGAATGTACTGGTCTTTTGTTGCACTTGTGCACTTGCGACTGCAGTGGTCACGACTTGAGACACTGTATACATGCTCTCATAAACCTTTGTCAGACAACACGCTGCCGGGCAGCGAAGGACTTCACTTTTTTCAAGTACATCATTGATTCTTTAGTTTGACTGCTTGGTGTTTTCTATACAAGCGTTACTCTCCCTCTTGCTCCTCCTCCTCTTCTTCCTGTGGTAGGATGCTCGCCACCATCTCTTCTGTGGACAATGTGGCGCGTGTCTCAACGCGATAGTCACAGGTGTGCTCGAATCGCAAAGCGCTGTCCGTAACCAAACAATTTCTGATGAATATGACATGACAGGCATTGGATGTATTCAAAAAATATCTCCGTAGAACTTAAATGCGCTCAGCACTAATTTCGTTAACGAAAATGCGTCAGCATTGGGTCCACTGGCATATCGGTGGGGGATTTAGAAAAAAATTTCGTACCAATAAATATTTCGTTTAACCGATGTTAGTTGAAGTGCTTTTTACTGAATTTTCAGTCAGCATAAGGTGACAGCTGTTTGCTTGCTTTGGCATTCACCTTGCGCGATGCTTGGCGAGAAAGAATATCAGAGGATTAATAGACCGCATTTCACATATTCATTTTTCAGAACTCTGGTTTCAGCGGCGGTAACGAAGTCTCAAAGCAAAGATCGGTGCGCCAGTAAATCGGTAAGTCTTCGAAGATGGCCCTCTGGACTTTACGTTTTACGTATTTTTTTCTACAAAATTTGTGTTCTTCAGCGTACTTTTAAGAACAATAATAATGCCACGCGCGTTTATTACTTTGTTTTTATGTACTTAAGCTCCACCTGCAAATACGGCTGGGAAGGAAGGGAAAGAAGAGGAGGGAAAGGAAAGGCAGGGATGTTAACCAGTCTAGTAGGACCGGTATGCTAACCTTCACTGGGAAAAGGGGTGGGGGCGATTTAAAGATGGAGAAAGAGAGAGAGAGAGATAGAGGAGAGAGCACGCACACACAAAGCCTCACTTCACAGTCATCACTTTCATAAGTCTATAATCGCCGGTGCAAGTCTGTTCTCTTTAAGAAGTTTAGCACTGCCTACGTCGCCTTCACCCGCGATGACCTCTCTGGTCGACTTTCCAGGAACAC